>SKCR01026802.1:0-116103 GCA_019454045.1 Zanthoxylum bungeanum | reverse complement strand
ATGATGAGAGTGGCAATTTCCTTGTCCACATAGTCATTTGCCTACAACAACACAAATGATCTGTGCAAATAGTGACGCTATGGGTCATTTTGTCCAACAGATCAGACAACAAGAAGCATTAGCTTAAGACTTAATAAGTAAATCTTTATAATACCCAAACTATAATTTAAACCCCTTATAAACGGTGATATTAAAAGTCACACAACCTCAGGTAACTAACACATAACAGGGCTAGTAAAAACATATTTTATTTCATTTAATTATTTAATAATTAAATCACTTTATTTAAATACAAATTCAAAATTATGTATTATATTTTACTTTAAATAATCCAAATACATATTATAAGGATATATGTCAAAATATCACAATTTGACATTTTTAATTTATTGTGTATTTAATAAAATTCAAATATTAAATACACAAACTTAATAAGAAAATGACCAAAAGCCCCTATGCATGTATCTTCGTTTAACTGTTAAACAATATAAATAATCCTATTATTCATAAAATTTGCCCCTAGTGCTCTACGAGTTTATTTCATTAGTGAGACTCTCTAAGTTCTGGCATATCCATCACGAAATCTAATTTCTTGTCCAAAATTTACCTACCCGTAAATTATGACGATCACAGATAAACTCGTTGAACTATACAGGTCGAGGTCATCGCATACGTATAATCCTTCTGTCACAAGTATTCAGATTATTCCAGAGATATAGATATTAACGTCAAATCTCTATAGGTATAATCTCATCGACAATTCGATTAGCAATCTTATAAAAACACTTCGAACTCACTTCTACAGTGTACCACGTGTTGGAGTTTAATCAAGTCCACAAGATCACAAACATGCATAAAAACATTTCATATGAACACATCAAAGGAGGTGGCGGAATCAACTCACATTGAATTCGGTTTTGATGGATGAAGAACAAGATGCGTTTTTAAGCTCCCTCCAAGCTCGGCAATGGCTTCTCCTTGCAATGGGCTGTGCGATTTTGCTCCTCTTGAACCTCCAAGAATCGGCCATGCATGAACTCCATTAAAGCTCCAAGCTTGAGATTCCATGCTCACAAATTCGTTTCCCTATCACCTTTGTATCACTCCTAGAGTGTGCTAGCACTAATCATCTTCCATTTTGCTTCTCAAAAATTCGGTGAACCAGAAAAATTGGAAGAAGAAATCGGCTTGAAGCCGTGAGATGCCAGAGGGAAAAGAGAGGGAGAGAGAAGAAAAACGTTTGGCTCCCAAATGTTGCCCAAAACCGTGTTGTGCATGTGTAAGAGAGAAAAAAGATTTTAATTATATAATTTTTATTTCATTTACCAAGTAAAAATAAATAAAAATATATATATATCTTATCTTTTAATTCAAAAGTCAAAAGTTAAAACAATAAAGCTTTCCATCATTTCAACTTTTACTTTAAGTCACATCACATCTATTCACTTTAATAAAGTGACATATTGTCAAGTCATATCACTCAAAGTGACCAATTGATTTGACGATTGACGCGACTAGCGATTTGACGCTTGATGTGACTCGCGTGCCGCGTTCGAATTCGAAATGCGAATGCGCTCGCAATCACTCTCGGGCTCGGGTTCGCTAATTCCAAATTAACGAATTTTCCGTCGCGTCGTAATTAAGTGATTACGCCTAGCGAATTCACTATTCACGTCGCTAACGAATTAATTCTAAATTAATTCGTTTGCCCCGAATTAAAATCTAATTTTAATTCCGCGTCGAAATCCAATTCGATTAATATATCGAATATATTAATTTTATCGATTAATTCCAAATTAATCGTTCTCTCTCTTTAATTAATATTTTATCCCAGATAAAATATCTCCCTAATTAATCCCAGATTAATTTTCTCTCTCAGCGAATTAATCCCAGATTAATTTCTATCTCTCTCTTCTAATTAATCCCAGATTAATCAAAGTGCGAGTAGTAATACGTCATCGGTGAATCTTTAGGAAGCGACCATGAGATCTCCGGATATGTTGGCAGTAAATACGATCGTCGGACTGTCCGAACACGTAAGTACCTCGTACTACGTTTATATCGATTTACAAGACAAGGTTGGCTTCTAGCAAGCGCCATGCCTACCCAATTCTCCAGAAATATTCTTACAGGAATATATAGATCTGTATCAAGCGTAGAATACCATAGTATTGTGTATATCGGCCCAGTATCGGATAATCACGTGCTAGGGCTGGGGCTGGATAAGTGTCTGCCCCGTCCGAAAAACACATGTCGGATGTTGGTAACATAGTCTCTATAATCGGATATACATGACCTGGTCACAATATCCCGATTGGTTGCGCAACACTCAAGAGCACTAGTACCGTATCCTGCGTGACATTCAACTCCAATATGACTGAAGTGACACTTCCGTCTCGACATCACACCCAATACACTACGACTCCCTGATAAAACCCAGAGCGGTGTACCCAGAACCGGTTAAAGCCCTGTACCACCAAGACCAGAGTTTACCGATTTATCGCAAGTATTAGCGATGCAAGTCTCAGGTTAAGACTATACCACACCTACCTCGATTCGGCCTCCATAGACACATAGTCATAATACCAATGGGATTCCGAGGGGTCTATCCAGAGCGAAGCTGTTTCCCGTACCATCGGTGAAACACGACCTCCTATTGCACTTGCATACGTATCCAATACTTATATATATGAGACTTATGCCGTTGTGCCCTCACAACGCGCACAAGTGCAATACTAGCCTATTCCGCATTATCGATGTCCAGTCTCGATAATACTTCGGCTAGGGATATTTAATGATTAATCCTTCGGGGATTGATACTGTCTCATATCATCTCAATCCAGGAACTAATCATATGGACCTCTCTCCATTTATACATCTATGGTGATCTAATCACAAATGATGAGAGTGCAATTTCCTTGTCACATAGTTAATTTGTACAGCAAACACCGTGATCTGTACAAATAGTGACGCTATGGGTCATATTATCCAACAATCTCCCACTTGGCACATAGCCAGTCACTCGCGTGTCTAACACTCGAACTATGTACAATTCGCTCAAATTGCTGAGGAAAGGTTTTCGTCAGCGGATTTTCTTAATTATCGTCTGACGCGATTTACACGATCATCACATCGCCACGATGTATGATCCGAACGAATCAGATGATATAGAAGTATATATCTGGATCGTCGATGAGACCTTTTAATTCTTTAGCCTATGCTGACGCCTAGCTCAGCTGCTAACAGAACTATATCTAATTTAATTAGATTATTATCGATCCAAATGGCTTGTCTATTGCTGCCTCAGCTGCAGCAATGATCCGCATTGTTTGTTAATTCGGCAACAGTTATCTTGCTCGGAACATTTCCAGCTCACTGCACCGATATTCAAACTTTATAGTACCGCAGTATTTACCGGTTTGGAAACTTGCAGCAGTGATCCCAGTCACTTCAAGTTCTCTATCTCCATAGTTTAAGACAACATCTTTAGTTCTCTCAGATACTAACAGATGTTCTTAATCTTCAATCCAGTGACTATCACTTGGATTGACCCGATTATGACTCCATATGCTCAAAGCGTATGAGACACCAATACAAGTACATTTTAAATGTACAATTTCTCAGAGAGTGTTACCAACTCCAAATCTAGTCCAGTAGATCTTTATTCCTTGAATAAAGGTTGTTACTCCCAGAATTCTACGGAGAATTTCTTATGAAAGCCAAGCTTTCACCGAGTGTTTTATGGGAATTTCATTGTCAGTGCCCTCTCCCACTAACCTCCTTATATACACAAGAATTATTTCGTTTTGAGTCAAAACGTCAGTTCCAAGAACCTTTATGCTTGCTTCTATCCAAAAACATATGATATACATGGAGTCCAGTTCGGACTCATGACACTTTGTCATAATAGGGAGTCGATACCTTGTATCACTTCCTTTGTTCTTGTGTATTCGAAGATTAATGGTATAGTTTCATCCTTGATGAACTATATATGTTCCATTAAGATTCAGTGCCTAGAATAGTATTACTCCGATTTTCATCGAGTTATACTATCCTCCCCTTACCACTGCATATCGGTATTCCTCTTAGGAAAACCGCATGGAGAGCAACAATAATTGTTCTCTAGTGAGATGTTTAAGTACTATACTTATGGTTTTCCCATAGGATAAACCTATATCGGCACTTATCCAATTTGGGTCCTTAGTTTGGTATCATCCAAACGTTATGCCTAGCATACCCAAATTGTCAGGAATGAGAAACCTCGTTTCTTTCCTGTTCATATTTATACGATATCTTGTCAAACAGATTTATATGGAACCTTATTCTAAATAAGTTTTGCACTGTTAGTACATATCTTATGGAAGGAAATGGTAGCTCAAAGCGACTCGTGATTAATCTTTATGTCTAACAAAATTCGGTTAATCCTGTTCGGACACATCGTCTAACTGACGTGTCTCGGAGGAGTCCTCATATTGAAAGAATACCGTATCTTTCATGTATGTTTCGAAAACTTACTGCTTAAGTATTTTCCATTACGGTCTTACCGTGGCGGAATAATACTATAGCCGATCTGTTTATGTATTTCGTGTCGAAACTTTAAAGTTTCTGATTTGTGTCTTCAAAAGAAAACACATAACCATAACGTGATGCCACATCCGTTAAGGTCACGAATATTCATGTTCACATCTAGCCTAGCTAGATATGGGCCCACTTACTTCACCATGAATAGGGCTTAACAGATCGGTGGCACTAACACTATTACCAAGCAAAATAGTATTTTAGGTATTTTACCTAATAAATTAGATTCGCAGACCTTATTTGAATAGTCAAATCAGTCCTAGTATCCACTCTTCAAAAGTGTGGATATACGAGTCTAATTAAATTGTGTCCTAGACAACAATGCCACAAATAAGTCTCTATTGATCAAATCAATTTGAGCTATTTATTTGTCAATTTATATGTTTGAGATTTTTATTTATATTCAAAATATAAATTCTGTTATTTTATATCTTAATATATTTATCTCAGTATCATCTTTATATAATAAAACACTCAGTGTTCTATAATATAAAGGTTTTATCCGCACACGATTAAACACTGATAAAGATGATAATGTCTCAGTCAAACTAGTTACATTATAACAGTTCCTAATTCAAGTACATACCCGAAGGGTAGTTCCTAAACTTAGGTATCTACGGTCGACAACAGCGACTTTCGTCCCGTTTCCGATTCGCAGAGCAATCTCAGCTGATGACGTCAGTATCCTGCTCAAAGCAGATTCTGAATACATATATTTTATGTACCACACTAAGTATTTATAATCTAATTTCAATACTAGCTGTGAACAAAACTTAGACAAACATTTTTAAAGTTAGAGCCTCGCCCTTTCTTTAATTCCTTCGGGTCTTCCATATCCAAATGGTAGTCACTTTGGGATATGTCAATTATCCTTTTTAATATTTTTAGGAACCTTAGGCCAAGCTTGGGTTTTTAGAATATTGAAAGGATGTGCACCTCGTGCTACATTCCCAATGCAAACTTTGACTTACATGAATAGTCAATTAATCCCCAAGAATTATAAATTGCAATTTTAATACTTCTTAAATCCAAAAAATTAGATTTATGACAAGTATATTAAATTAAGCATTAAAGTCATCATCACAAAAATCTTCCAAAGATTTTATGCTCTACTTATCTGCTTAATTTTGGGCTTAAGGTATAATGAGTTATTTTATCAAATAAAGTAAACCTATTAGTTATTCCAATTTGAAAATTAAATCATTAAAATATTTTAATCCTAGATTATATTTTAAATATCCAACTTTTCAATTTTATCTTGATTACAATAGTCCAACTATTTAATCAACGATTAGTGGTACTTTATATATTATAATGATGATAATAGTCCAACTATATAATCAAATATAATCCAAATAATTAACCTCAATTACATTGATTACTATAATCCAATTATAAAATCAACTGTAAACTGAAATTAATTAATTCAAATATATTGATTAATATAATCCAATTATATATAATCAAGTATAATACAGTCCAACTGTTTATTAAAACAACAATTAAATATTAGTCTAACTAACATTTAATCTAATGACGAAATAATTTAAAATGAGCGCATACGGCGAGTAATTGAACGAGTTATTGCAAATTCAATTCTTGCCTCCCACTATTTTTCGTCGAGCCTCTAACCCTCTGTCGAGTACTCGGGAAACCGTGTTTCCTAGTGGGCTAGGATCCTGTTAAATATCACACAATCTTGACTTTGGCCAACAAATTGTATGATAATTAACTAGGTAGATCTCGAAGATCAATTGGATCTCATCCAACTCCTAGATCCAGTAGGTGGGACATCCAAGTTCCCAAACAATATCTTATATTATGCCTATACATCGAATGTATACCCTAACCTTTTTCCTCTGAATCAACTAGGCCTGGCTTTGGCACAACAACCTAATGATTCCAGTCAAGCGCGGACCCATTGACATGGAAGCTTCGTAATCAATGTCAATGGACAAGAAGTGGTCTTGACTTTGCCACAAACCACAAACTTGGACACGACACCGATATGGAACAAAGCCTCGTGATTAAAACACATCTTTGATGGACAAGGGCTTGACTTTGGCCAACAACCCCTGCCAATCTCAGATCTTGAGTAAGAATCACTCAATGGAAGGAAATGCGCATGATATTTAACGAGGGTTTTTTCGCGTCAAATTGGCTACCAATTTAATTATCTTTGTTAAGGTCTCATCATCATACACCCTTAAGCATGCATTCTAAACACATAATAAAGCGAGTATGAAATAAAATAATAATGATATGCGGATGGATATTTTACATTGATCCTAGATCAAATCTCTCACTTTTCTCTCCCGCTAGCACTTGTATTACTTCTACCGTTACACTACACTTCTAAAGAAACCTCTTTTACTTGGAGGGGAATAGGTGAGAAGAGAATACAAAGAAATAGGAGATAAGGCTGGACACGCAGGTCCAATTTAATAAATCAAATTTATTACAATTTCCAAAATCGCCCAACCCGACTAATATCCATCCGATATACATTATTCAAACATCACAACCATGTATTCATACAGCATGTTATCAATCAATCAATCAAATAATTAATCTTGATTATTAGTGATATCCAATGTTCAAACAAAGATTTGATTTTTGTTCGAGTCAAAACTCGTTTTGCAAACACGTACTCAAAGTACAATTTCTACGAATTAAATTAAATAACATAATTAAATCCAATTTAATACGTATTTAATTCTAATTCATTAGTTAATTCTAAATTAAATATTACACTTTTATTAACGAACCTTTACACTTAAATTCCAAATTTAATCGCAACGGGTCAAAGCCCAGCCCATTAACATCTAATGTTTTATTTAATTAAGTCCCAATGGGCTTTTAATTAATTTCTATAGGCGTGGACTTTTGGTCAACTCGGGTCAAACCGAACAACCAAAATCCAATCCGGGGAGTTACCCCATAAGCCTTTAAATTAATTTTGGCCCATTAGGCCCAATTAAATAATTAAGGTTCATAAGTCATAATTGGACCTTTTGGATTCGGTTTTGGGCTAATTGGATCCAAACCAATTTTGCCTAAACCCAACTTTGTTACACAAAGCCCAAAAGCCCAATTACAAACCCAACAAGCCCAATTTCCAAAATAAAGCCCAAATTAATTAACTTATAAAATTCCAAATTTCACAATTAATTAACCTAAGTGTATACATAATCAATTACCCATTAACATTCTAAAACATTCAATTAGCCTAATTAATCATGCACTTTAACAACCAAATAGTGTCCAACACAATTCAATCAAAATCAAACCCAATTAACATGCTATCAAGTCTCGGCAATTAGGGGTTTTTAAATTCGATTCGGTTTCAATCCAATTGAGTCCACAAATTTAATTTCCCAAATCAAATAATTCATCCAATGAATTAAAACAAAAAATCACAAAGAATTTCATGTTCTTTAAAATCGGCCAAGCCCACTTTAAAAGGGAAAAATGTTCCAAATCAAAATTCTTCAATCCAATTGAACTTCAAAACAACATTAACCAATTGTTTTAAGTCATCCAATGATCAAACAAAACAAAATTACCAAGACATTAGGTCTTCCATTTTCGGCCAAGCTTCCAATTTGGGGAAAATTGAATCCAATCCAATTTCATGAAATTGATCCACCACAATCTCAATTAAACATGTTCTAAGCATACTTAAACATCCAATTCAATTAAAAACATGCTTAAACACATTTTGCCCAATTTCAAGTTTCAAATTCACACTAAGAATTGGGGGAAAATTGATCTAATCCAATTTTCTTGAAATTGATCATGCACAACTTCAATTCAACCTCATTCAAGCATAATGCATCAAACCATTCAACCAAATCATGCCTAAATCGAGTTTACCCAAATTAAAGTTTTGACCAAAATTTGCAAATTGGGGAAAATCAATCCAATCAATTTTTTTGTCAAATTGATTACATATATCTCAAATAGATCATATATAAGCATTATTGAACACTCAATTTGTCATAATCAAGCCAAAATCAAAAAGCCCCAATTCCTCAAGAACCCTAATTTCGGTTTTCATGCATCAATGGCTCTGATACCAATGTTGGAGTTTAATCAAGTCCACAAGATCACAAACATGCATAAAAAAATTTCATATGAACACATCAAAGGAGGTGGCGGAATCAACTCACATTGAATTCGGTTTTGATGGATGAAGAACAAGATGCGTTTTTAAGCTCCCTCCAAGCTCGGCAATGGCTTCTCCTTGCAATGGGCTGTGCGATTTTGCTCCTCCTTGAACCTCCAAGAATCGGCCATGCATGAACTCCATTAAAGCTCCAAGCTTTGAGATTCCATGCTCACAAATTCGTTTCCCTATCACCTTTGTATCACTCCAGAGTGTGCTAGCACTAATCATCTTCCATTTTGCTTCTCAAAAATTCGGTGAACCAGAAAAAATTGAGAAGAGAATCGGCTTGAAGCCGTGAGATGCAGAGGGAAAAAGGAGAGGGAAAGAGAGAAAACGTTTTGGCTCCCAAAGTTGCCCAAAAACGTGTACGGTGCATGTGTGAAAGAGAGAAAAAATTTTTTAATAATATAATTTTTATTTCATTTACCAAGTAAAAATAAATAAAATATATATATATCTATCTTTTAATTCAAAGTCAAAAGTTAAAACAATAAAGCTTTCCATCATTTCAACTTTTAACTTTAAGTCACATCACATCTATTCACTTTAATAAAGTGACATATTGTCAAGTCATATCACTCAAGTGGACAATTGTTTGACGATTGACGCGACTAGCGATTTGACGCTTGATGTGACTCGCGTGCCGCGCTCGAATTCGAAATGCGAATGCGCTCGCAATCACTCTCGGGCTCGGGTTCGCTAATTCCAAATTAACGAATTTTCCGTCGCGTCGTAATTAAGTGATTACGCCTAGCGAATTCACTATTCACGTCGCTACGAATTAATTCTAAATTAATTCGTTTGCCCGAATTAAAATCTAATTTTAATTCCGCGTCGAAATCCAATTTCGATTAATATATCGAATATATTAATTTTATCGATTAATTCCAAATAATCGTTCTCTCTCTTTAATTAATATTTTATCCCAGAAAAATATCTCCATAATTAATCCCAGATTAATTTTTCTCTCTCAGCGAATTAATCCCAGATTAATTCTATCTCTCTCTTCTAATTAATCCCAGATTAATCAAAGTGCGACGTCGTAATACGTCATCGGTGAATCTTTAGGAAGCGACCCATGAGATCTCCGGATATGTTGGCAGTAAATACGATCGTCGGACTGTCCGAACACGTAAGTACCTCGTACTACTTTTATATCGATTTACAAGACAAGGTGGCTTCTAGCAAAGCGCCATGCCTACCCAATTCTCCAGAAATATTCTTACAGGAATATATAGATCTGTATCAAGGTTCGTAGAATACCGTTAGTATTGTGTATATCGGCCCAGTATCGGATAATCACGTGCTAGGGCTGGGGCTGGATAAGTGTCTGCCCCGTCCGAAACACATGTCGGATGTTTGTAACATAGTCTCTATAATCGGATATATATGACTGGTCACAATATCCCGATTGTTGCGCAACACTCAAGAGCACTAGTACCGTTATCCTGCGTGACATCAACTCCAATATGACTGAAGTGACACTTCCGTCTCGACATCACACCCAATACACTACGACTCCCTGATAAACCCAGAAGCGGTGTACCCAGAACCGGTTAAAGCCCTGTATACACCAAGACCAGAGTTTACCGATTATCGCAAGTATTAGCGATGCAAGTCTCAGGTTAAGACTATACACACCTACCTCGATTCGGCCTCCCATAGACACATAGTCATTAATACAATGGGATTCCGAGGGGTCTATCCAGAGCGAAGCTGTTTCCCGTACCATCGGTGAAACACGACCTCCTATTGCACTTCATAAGTATCCAATACTTATATATATGAGAATTATGCCGTTGTGCCCTCACAACGCGCACAAGTGCAATACTAGCCTATTCCGCATTATCGATGTCCAGTCTCGATAATACTTCGGCTAGGGATATTTAATGATTAATCCTTCGGGGATGATACTGTCTCATATCATCTCAATCCAGGAACTAATCATATGGACCTCTCTTCATTTATACATCTATGGTGATCTAATCACAAATGATGAGAGTGCAATTTCCTTGTCACATAGTTAATTTGTACAGCAACACCGTGATCTGTACAAATAGTGACGCTATGGGTCATATTATCCAACACCACGGATCCATGGATTTAACGGATTGCTAATCCCATAATGAATACTTATGCCCTGTACACAGGATTGACAGATCATATCTTGATACATATAGGATATCATGAGCATGAGTCCACACCCAACGAACAGGCGGAGGTCTGATCTTAATAGATCGGTGACGTGACTGCCATCTAAGTGTGGAGGATAACTGATATATCCACAGTGGTATCTCAAGTCAAAGAATCACTATGCTACTCAACCCGAGAAGATTCCTATTGACTTTGGTGTACCATCTATTAGGTAATCTTTGGTGAGTCGTTCAGTGTTTATCAAATAAACACCTACACGTCTATACGAGTCTCCCGAGGCTCATAGTTCATTGGGATAAACCATCGGACCAAGTCCGTTATACGACATGTACTGGTCTCAGAGGATTTTACTAACTGACCCGTGTTAGTAAATCTTGACTGGGAACTTAATTTGATAATATACTTCTAGTAGTGACACTTCTCAATGTCAATTACAAGCTACGATATAATTGCGCACTACATTATATATTATTGGTTCTTTGTCTAATATTGTAGGAAACGACTTTCCAACCTCACCATAGTAAACCATGTTGGTTTCTATTAAGGTCCCAAAATCAATAATAAGCATGAAATATGTGCGAATACAAATCGAAGAACTTGCGGAATACTCACATCGATCGGTTGAGAGACGCAGAGGTAACAAAATCTGATTTTGCCCACTGGTACATGCGGCAGTGAGCTGCTCACTGGTTCCACCGTTTGTGCCCATTTGGATCATCTTCGTCAAGCTCCGAGCTTCGTCGAACGATTCCCGACTCATGGGTAGACTTCCCTATCACCTTCTCATGTCTCGTAAGTGTGCTAGAACTTGTGATTTGGCCATAAAATCCCCCTCTAGTGCTTCCCTTTCTCACGGTTTTTAGACAAAACCCAGTAGGCAAAAACATCCCTTCATGAGCGTGAGTGATGAGAGAAAAATGTGAGAGGAGAGATGATGTGTTGTTGTGTAAAATGTGTATCCAATACCCATTTATATTTTCCAAAAATAATTAAATGATTTACCATTTATTTGGCTTTCAAAAAGTCAAATGGTAAATGCATTTCAACAACTCCAACAACTACCATCAATCAATCAATGGTCACATCACTCAAAGTGACATGATTTGACGCTTGATGTGACGCTAGATGCGACTAGCGATTTGACGCTTGATTTGACTTGCGTGCCGCACTCGAATTCGAAATGCGAATGGCCTCGTAAATAATCCCGGGCTCGGGTTCGCTAATTCTAAATTAACGAATTTTCCGTTACGTCGTAATTAAATGATTACAACTAGCGAAATCACTATTCACATCGCTAACGAATTAATTCTAAATTAATTCGTTCGCCTAAATTAAAATCTAATGTTAATTCCGCGTCGAAATCCAATTTCGTTTAATATATCGAATATATTAATTAATCGATTAATTCCAAATTAACTGTTATCTCTCTTTTAATGATATTTTATCCTAGATAAAATATCTCTGCAATTAATCCCATATTAATTTTCTCTCTCTTCTTATTAATCCCAGATTAATTTAGAGTGCGAGTCATACGTCATCGGTGAATCTTTGGGAAGCGACCCATGAGATCCCCAGATATGTTGGCAGTAAATTCGGTCGTTGGACTATCCGAACACGTAAGTACCAAGTACTACATTTATACCAATTTACAAGACAAGGTCGGCCTCTAGCAAAGCGTCATGCCTGCCCAATTCTCCGAAAATATCCTTACAGGAATAAAGGATCTATATCAGACGTAGTATACGTAGTATTGCGTATTTCCATCTAATATCGAATGATCACGTGCTAGGATTGGGGCTGGAATTGTGTCTGCCCCGTACGAAGCACATGTCGGATGTCTGGTAACTAGTCTCTATAATCGGATAAACATGACCTTGTCATTTTATCCCGATGACTGCAGTACTTAAGAGTACTAGTACCGTATCCTACGTGACCATCATCTCCATATGACTGGAGTGACACTTCTGTCTTGACATCACACCCAACACACTACGATTCTCAATATACCCAGCATTGGCGTACACAGAACCTGTTAAAACCCTGGATGACCGTAACCAAAGTATATTGATTGTCATAAGCATTAGCGGTGCAAGTCTCAGGTTAAGACCAAATACACCTACCCTGATTTCGGACTTCCATAGACACATAGTACCAATGGAATTTCGATGGGGTCTATCCAGAGCGAAGCTGTTTCCCGTACCATCGGTAAAACACAACCTCCTATTACACTTGCATGAGTATCCTATACCCAAATATATGAGAACTATGTTGTTGTGCCCTCACAACGCGCACAAGTGTAATACTAGTCTTTTACGTATTTATCGATGTCCAATCTCGATAATACTCTGACTAGGGATATTTAATGATTTATCCTTCGTGGACTGATATTGTCTCATATCATTCTCCATCCAGGAACAAATCATATGGACCTTCTATCATTTATATATCTAGGTGATCTAATCACAAATGATAAGAGTGCAATCTCTTTTGTCACATAGTTACTTTGTACAACAACACAATGATCTGTATAAATAGTGATGCTATGGGCATAATTGTCCAGCAATCTCCCACTTGGCCTATAGTCAGTCACTCGAGTGTCTTACACCCGAACTATGTACGGTTGGCTCAAACTGCTGAGTAAAGCTTTCGTCAGCGGATTTGCATGATTATCATCTGATGCGATTTATTCGATCATCACATCGTCATGATGTATGATCCGAACAAATCAGATGAATAGTCGAAGTATATATCTGGATCGTTGATGAGACCATTATTTCTTTAGCCTATGCTGACGCCTAGCTCAGCTGCTAACAAAACTATATCTAATCTAATTAGATTTATTTACCGACCCAAATGGCTTCTATTGCCGCCTCAGTTGGAGCAATAACCCGCATTTGTTGTTTATTTGGTAACAGTATCTTGCTTGGAAGATTTCCAGCTCACTGTTCCGTTATTCAAACTTTGTAGTACTGTTTGCGACTTATAGTCGTTTTATCGGTTTAGGAAACTTGCAGTAGTGATCCCAGTCATTTCAAGTTCTCCTTCTCCATAGATTAAGACAGCATCCTTAGTTCTCTAAGATACTAAGTATGTTCTTAACTTCAATCCAGTGACTATCACTCGGATTGGCCTGTTTGTGACTTCATATGCTCAAAACGTATGAGACACCAGGTAGCGTACATTTTTCAATGTACGAGTTCTCGGAGAGTTTTATCGAAAGTCAAGCTTTCACCGATTGGTATTATGGGAATAATCATTTCCAAGAAATGACATATTATCATTATTTTATAGGACAGCCACTGTCAGTGCGCTCCCACTAATCTCCTTATATACACAAGAATCATTTTCGTTTTTGAATTAAATCATAAACCATTATGATTACATCAAAACGATAATTCCAAGAACCTATGCTTGCTTCAATCCAAACATGGATTGAATAACCCACAAACCTCGTTTGCTAGTTTTGGTACGACAAAATCGATAGGATGTTGTAAACATCCTCCAAAAGGTTTCCTTTTCAGGAAAGTGATTTTCCCGTTAAGCTGTCATATTTCATATATGAAACACGTAGCTTTAGCAAGCATTATCCAAATGGATTTACCGTGGCAACAGTTGAAAGGTTGAATCGTAGTCAACACAATGTTGATAACGATACCTTTCCGCTAAAAGCCTAGCTTTATACGTTGGTATGTTGCCTTCCATGTATGTCTTCCTTGAAGAGGCATAATGCCTTGCGGTACATCAACTAGTATCCAAACATAGTTGATATACATGGAATCCATTTCAGATTATATTACACTTTGCTATAATTAGGGAGTCGATACCTTGTATCACTTCCTTGTACGTAGTCAGTTGTTATACCTCAATAAGATTGACATCTTTATGAGGTGAGATCAGAAACCCATACCCCATGTTGTTTTCTAACTCTCTCCGACCTACGCGGTTCTTGTGTATTCCAAGATTATGGTATAGCTTCATTCTTGATGAACTATTCATGTTTCATTAGGAATCGGTGCCTTGAATAGTAGTACTCCGATTTTTCATCGAGTTTTACTATCCTCCCACTTACCACTGCATATCGGTATTTCTCTTAGGAAAACCGCATGCTGAGCAACAATCTAATTGTTCTTTTGTGAGATGTATAAGTACTATACTAATGGTATCCTTAGGATAACCTATAATTGGCACTTATCCAATTTGGGTTTTAGTTTGGTATCATCCAAACATATGCCTAGCATTCCCAAATTTACAGGAATGAGAAACCCGATTTCTTTCCTTTTCATATCTAATATGAAATCTGTCTAACAAATTTTTATGGAACCTTATTCAAAATAAGTTCTTGCATTGTTTAAAGCTTATCCGTTGAAGGAAATGATAGCTCAGAGCGACTCATGATTAACCTTATCATGTCCAACAAAATTCGGTTACTCAGTTCGGACAAACCGTCAAACTAACGTGTACCGGGAGGAGTCCTCATTTGAAAGAATACTTTACTCTTTCAAGTATATTAGAAACTTATTGCTTAAGTATTTTCCATTACGGTCTTACCGTGACGGTTTAATACTTCAGCCGAACTGTTTGTCTATTTCGTGTCGAAACTGTAAAAGTTTCTGATTTGTGTTCTTCAAAAGAAACACATAACCATAACGCGATGCCACATCCGTAAAGGTCACGAAATATTCATATCCACATCTAGCCCAGCTAGACATGGGCCCACTTGTTTCACTATAAACTAAGGCTAACAGGTCGGTGGCATTTTCAGTTTTACCAAGTAAATAGTGTTTTAGGCAATTTGTCCAATAAACTAGATTCGTAGACTTTATTTGATATGAGATCAAATCAGTCCTGGTACCCACTCTTCAGAAGTGTGGATATACGATTCTTGTTTTATTGTGTCCCAGACAACTATGCCACAAATTAGTTTCTTCTGATCAAATCAGCTTGAGCTATTTGTTTGTCATGTTATACATTTGAGATTTATTTATATTCAAAATATAAATTCTGTTATTCACATCTAATGTTTTTATCTCAATATCATCTTTATATAATAAAACATTTTAGTGTTCTAGAATATAAAGGTTCACCCGCAGCGGGTTAAACACTGATATGGAGATAATGTATCTAGTCAAACTAGTTACATTATAACAGTTCCCTAATTTAAGTACACACCCGAAGGGTAGTTCCTAAACTTAGGTATCTATGGTTAAAATAGTGACTTTCGTCCCGTTTCCAGTTCGCAGATAAAATCTCAACTGAAGTCAGTATCCTGCTCATAGCAGATTCTGAACATCAGTATATATTTATGTACCACACTAAGTATTTAAAATCCAATTTTAATACTAGTAATGAACATAATCTTGACAAACATATTTGAAGTCAGAGCCTTGCTCGTCTTCAATTCCTTCATGTCTACTTTGTCCAAACGGCAGTCATGCTTCCGCGATCCCGTTTGCCACATTTAGGCAGAAATTTTGGGATATGTCATTTATCTTCCCAGAAGATTATAATGATTTTACATTTGCCTTTTTTCACATTCCAGTAGCCTTTGGCCAAGCCTCAGGTTTTTAGAATATCGAAGTAAGGTGCGCCTTGCGCTACTTGCCTAATTGCAAATTTTGACTTTGTCTCCTTGAGAATAGTCATTAACCCTCCAAGAGTTATTATTGCAATTTAGTACTTCTAAAATCTAAGTATAGATTTATGAAGATCCTTCAATTTCATTATCATACTTTAAGGATTTAATCCTTAGTTCTGATTCAAAAATTAAGGAGTCTACTGCGACAAGCTTAATGGATTAAGCACTAAAGTTATCATCACATGAATATTCCAAATATCATGCTCCACTATTTGCTTAACTCCGGGCTTAGGCTTAATATGTTATTTTATCAAATAAATTAACTTATTATTTTCCAGGACCATCCTGAAATTTATTCCCAATTTGAAATTTAAACCATTTAAATACATTTTCCCTACGATTATGTATTAAACGTTAATCTTTCAATTTTATCTTGATTTTAATAGTCCAACTATTTAATCAACGATTTAGGTACTATTTATTATAATGATTACAATAGTCCGACTATTTAATCAACTATAATTTAATAGATTAAAATCAATTATATTGATTACTATAATCCAATTATAAAATGAACTATAAATGAATAGTTTGAATATATAGTCCAACTATTTATTAAAACAACATTTTAAGTATTAGTCCAACTAACATTTAATAGATTTGACGAAATGATATTGTTTGAGCGTGTATGGCAAGTAATTAAACGAATATTGCAAATTCAATTCTTGCCTCCCACTATTTTTCGGCGAGCCTCTAACCCTCTGTCGAGTACTCGGGAAACCGTGTTTCCTAGTGGGCTAGGATCCCGTTAAATATCACACAATCTTGACTTTGGCCAACAAATTGTATGATAATTAACTAGGTAGATCTCTAAGATCAATTGGATCCAATCCAATTCTTTGATCCGGTAAGGGGACATCCAAGTCCGAAACATATATCTTATATATGCCAATACATCCAATGTATTACCTAACCTTTTTCCTCTGAATCAACTAAACCTTGGCTTTGGCACAACAAACTTAGTGATCCCAGTTAAGCGCGACCCATTGACCATGGAAAGCTTCGTAATCAATGTCGATGGACAAGAAGTGGTCTTGACTTTGGCCAACAAACCACAACTTGGACAAGACACCAATATAGAACAAAGCTCTCTTGATTCAAACACATCCTCGACGGACAAAGGCCTTGACTTTGGCCAACAAGCCAATGCCAGTCTCGAATCTTGAATGAGAATCACTCATTGGAAGGAAAGACGCTTAATATTTTGCGAGGGTTTTTCGAGTGCAAATTGGCAACCAATTTATTATCTTTGTTAAGGTCTCATCATCATACACCCTTAAACATGCATTCTAAACACATAATAAAGCGCGTATAAATAAATAATAATGATATGCGGATGGATACTTTACACAAGGAACCTAGATCAAATCTCTCACTTTCTCTCTCCCGCTAGCACAAGTATTTGCTTCTACCCGTTACACTACACTTCTAAAGAAACCTCATTTACATTGAGGGGAATAGGTGAGGAGAGAATACAAAGAATATGGAGGTGATAAGGCTGGACACGCAGGTCCAATTAATAAATCAAATTTATTACAACAATTTCTAAAATTGTCCCACCCATCTAATATCCATCCGATATACATTATTCATGCATCGCAACCATGTATTCACACAAGCATGTTATCAATCAATCTAATCAAATTAATTAATCTGATAATTAGTGATCATCCAATGTTCAAACAATGATTTGATTTTGCTCAAGTCAAACTCGTTTTTGCGAATTAGTACTCAAAGTACGAATTCTCGAATTAAATTAAATTACAACATTAAATCCAATTTAATATGTATTTAATTCTAATTCACTATTTAATTCCAAATTAAATACTACACTTTAATAATAAACCTTTTACGACTTAAATTCCAAATTTAATCCTTACGGGTCTCAAAGCCCGATTAACGTCCAACGTCAATTTAATTAAAGTCCAATGGGCTTTTAATTAATTTCTTCAAGGCGTTGACTTTTGTTCAACTCGGGTCAAACCGATAACCAAAGTCCAATCCGGGAATTACCCAATAAGCCTAGAAATCAATTTAGGCCCATTAGGCCCTATTAAACTTTAAAGGTCCATTAAGTTGCATTTAGGCTTTATGGAGGCGGTTTTGGGCCTAATTGGATCCAACCAATTTTGCCTAAACCCAACTTTGTACAACAAAGCCCAATAAGCCCATTTACAACATTAAAGCCCAAATCCAATTTTAAGGCCCAATTAATTAAATACAAAAAATCCAATTTCACATTTAATTAACCTAAAGTGTATATCATGATTAATCACCCAAATTAACATTTCTAAAACATCAATTTATATAATAAATAATGGTCATTTTCATCATCACATGTCTAACACATTTTGATTAAAATCAAACCCAATTCACATGCTCAAAGTCTCGGCATTTGTGGGGAAATTATATCCGATTTGGTTTCAATCCAATTAAATCCAGAATCGACATAAATCAACATTCCCAATTGTTTCCAACTCATCCAATGAATCAAAAAACAAAAAATCACCAAGACTTAGGGCTCTCATGTATTCGGCCAACACAAGATTTTGGGGAAAAAATGATCCAATCATAATTTAATGAAATTGATCCAATCAAACTTCAATTAAACATGTATTAAGCATACTCAAACATCCAATTCAACCAAATCATGGTTGAAAACATTTTACCCAAATTTTAAGCCCTAAACTTTTTCATGCTCAAACCTTGCTCTAGATGCCATTGTTGTTTTCTATTAAGGTCCCAAGATCAATAATAAGCATGAAATATGTGCGAATACAAATCGAAGAAGTTACGGAATACTCACATCGATCGGTTGAGCGACGCGGAGGCAACAAAATCTGATTTTGCCCACTGGTACATGCGGCAGTGAGCTGCTCACTGGTTCCACCATTTGCGCCCAATTGGATCATCTTCGTCAAGCTCCGAGCTTCGTCGAACGATTCCCGGCTCATTGGTAGACTTCCCTATCACCTTCGCATGTCTCGTAAGTGTGCTAGCACTTATGATTTTGCCACAAAATCCCACTCTAGTGCTTCCCTTTCTCACGATTCTTAGATAAAAACCAGTGAGCAAAAACAGCCCTTCATGGGCGTGAGTGATGAGAGAAAAATATGAGAGGAGAGATGATGTGTTGTTGTGTAAAATGTGTATCTAATACCCATTTATATTTTCCAAAAATAATTAAATGATTTACCATTTATTTGGCTTTCAAAAAGTCAAATGGTAAATGCATTTCAACAACTCCAACAACTACCATCAATCAATCAATGGTCACATCACTCAAAGTGACATGATTTGACGCTTGATGTGACGTTAGATGCGACTAGAGATTTGACGCTTGATTTGACTTGCGTGCTGCACTCGAATTCGAAATACGAATGCGCTCGTAAATAATACCGGGCTCGGGTTCACTAATTCTAAATTAACAAATTTTCCGTTACGTTGTAATTAAATGATTACGCCTAGGAAAATCACTATTCACGTCGCTAACGAATTAATTCTAAATTAATTCGTTCGCAAAAATTAAAATCTTATTTTAATTCCGCGTCGAAATCAAATTTCGTTTAATATATCGAATATATTAATTAATCGATTAATTCCAAATTAACCGTTATCTCTCTTTTAATAATATTTTATCCCAGATAAAATATCTCCGCAATTAATCCCAGATTAATTTTCTCTCTCTTCTTATTAATCCCAGATTAATTTAGAGTGCGATTCATACGTCATCGGTGAATCTTTCGGAAGCGACCTATGAGATCCCCGGATATGTTGGCAGTAAATTCGATCGTCGGACTATCCGAACACGTAAGTACCAAGTACTACGTTTATACCAATTTACATGACAAGGTCGGCCTATAGAAAAGCGCCATGCCTACCCAATTCTCCGGAAATATCCTTACAGGAATAAAGGATCTATATCAGGCGTAGTATACGTAGTATTGCGTATTTCTGTCCAGTATCGAATGATCACGTGCAAGGCCTGGGGCTCGAATTGTGTCTGCCCCGTACGAAGCACATGTCGGATGTCGGGTAACTAGTCTCTATAATCGGATAAACATGACCTTGTCATTTTATCCCGATGATTGCAGTACTCAAGAGTACTAGTACCGTATCCTACGTGACCATCATCTCCATATGACTGGAGTGACACCCGTCTTGACATCACACCCAACAGACTACGATTCTCAATATACCCAGCATTGGCATACACAGAACCTGTTAAAGCCCTGGACGACCGCAACCAAAGTATATTGATTGTCGCAAGTATTAGCGGTGCAAGTCTCAGGTTAAGACCAAATACACCTACCCTGATTTCAGACTTCCATAGACACATAGTCATACTACCAATGGAATTCTGAGGGGGTCTATCCAGAGCGAAGCTGTTTCCCGTACCATCGGTAAAACACAACCTCCTATTACACTTGCATGAGTATCCTATACCCAAATATATGAGAACTATGTCGTTGTGCCCTCACAACGCGCACAAGTGTAATACTAGTCTTTTACGTATTTATCGATGTCCAATCTCGATAATACTCTGACTAGGGATATTTAATGATTTATCCTTCGTGGACTGATACTGTCTCATATCATTCTCCGTCCAGGAACAAATCATAGGGACCTCCTATCATTTATATATCTAGGTGATCTAATCACAAATGATAAGAGTGCAATCTCTTTTGTCACATAGTTAATTTGTACAACAACACAATGATCTATACAAATAGTGACGCTATGGGTCATAATTGTCCAACAAATCAAAGGACATAGCCTGTCATGTAGGAGTTCGTAATACATTCAGGATTAAGATCCAATCCATATATGACCATCTATTAGATAAAATGAATTTCTTTGGTTAACAAATATTAAAAGAAATTCGTATTTATTTGAGTCCAGTCCAATATGATCTTATCATACAAGGTGCCTTCTTTCCCATGTCACTACAAGAACGATCCCGGATCAAGGTCGTCATACAAGTATAGAATGGACCGCAGCTATAGATATACCACACACAAAGTACCTTCTTTGTTTGCTCTCTATGGACTATTTAGATTACTAACTTTAGAGTTAAATTCTCTTGTGCATCAAACATACACTAAGTCTAAAGGTAGAATTGTAATCAAGGTAAACAAGATAATTGGACAATATGCAATATAAATCAAACAACTTTGATAAAATGAATAATACATTTATTATTATTACAAAAATCAATTCCGTTTACAATACATGAAGCTCTAGGACATAAATCCCAACAATCTCCCACTTGGACTAGACCAAATGAGACATGTCATGTAATCCTAAATCATTTAGGTGACCTTCAAATACTTTAGCCGATAAGGTCTTTGTAAACGGATCAACCAGGTTGTCTGCGGATGGAATCTGCGTGACAGCGACATCTCCTCTCTGTATTATTTCCCTGATTAGGTGATATTTCCTCTCAATATGCTTACCCCTCTTGTGGTTTCTCGGTTCTTTGGAGTTCGCCATTGCACCACTATTATCACAATAAAGTGTGAGTGGTTTATCCATATCTGGAACAACTTCCAGATCTGCCAAGAACTTACGGAGCCAGACTGCTTCCTTAGCTACTTCACAAGCTGCTACATATTCAGCCTCCATGGTGGAGTCAGCAATATAAGATTGCTTAATGCTCCTCCATACTATAGCCCCACCTCCTAGGGTGAACACTGATCCAGATGTTGATTTCCTAGAGTCGACATCGATCTGAAAATCAGAGTATGTATATTCTCTCAAAATCATATCCTGACTTGTATATACAAGCATATAATTTCTCGTTCTCTGAAGATACTTGAGAATATGTTTCACCGTTATCCAATGATCTAATCTTGGGTTGGATTGAAACCTATTGACTACTCCCACTACAAAACAGATGTCCGGTCTCATGCATAACATAGCATACATAAGACTTCCAACTGCTGAAGTATATGGTATATGTCTCATCTCCTCAACTGCTTGAGGTGTCTTAGGAGACTGTTCCTTAGACAAATGAATTCCATGCCTGAAAGGTAAATTGCCTTTCTTGGAATTCTACATACCAAATCGCACAAGAATCTTATCGATATAGGTTGCTTGAGACATTTCTAACAGTCGTTTCTTATGATCCCGAATGATCTGGATCCCAGGTACATAACTTGCCTCTCCCAAATATTTCATTTGGAATTGGTTAGCTAGCCAGATTTTCACATCCGATAATATCTTTACATCATTCCCAATGAGTAAAATATCATCAACGTATAACACAAGGAAAACCACCTTCCCATCAATGATGCGCTTGTAGACACAAGGCTCATCGATGTTCTGCTCAAAGTTATAAGACTTTATCGTAGTATCAAACCTTATGTTCCAAGATCTAGATGCTTGCTTAAGTCTATAAATGGACCTTTCCAACTTGCAAACTTTTTGCTCTTGACCTTGGGTAATGAACCCCTCTGGTTGTACCATATAGATACTCTCATCAAGATTACCATTCAAGAATTCACTCTTGACATCCATTTTCCAAATCTCATAGTCATAATATGCGGCAATAGAAAGAAGAATCCTGATGGATTTAAGCATGGCTACTGGAGAGAAAGTTTCTTCATAGTCAACTCCCTCTTTTTGGGTATAACCCTTTTGCCACTAGCCTAGCCTTGAAAGTCTGTACTTTCCCATCTATTCCTCTTTTTCCCTTGTAGATCCACTAGCAACCTATGGGTTTTACTCAATTAGGTTGGTCTACAAGTTCACAGACTG
The DNA here is from genome assembly GCA_019454045.1 of Zanthoxylum bungeanum. Lineage (NCBI taxonomy): Eukaryota > Viridiplantae > Streptophyta > Magnoliopsida > Sapindales > Rutaceae > Zanthoxylum > Zanthoxylum bungeanum. The sequence goes on along the minus strand of SKCR01026802.1, from coordinate 92,806 downwards.
AGTTAGAGTACATAGACTCCATCTTGAGGTTCATGGCTTTGAGTTATTCCTCTTTATCAGTATCTTTCATTGCACTATGATAGGTCAATGGATCATCTATACCATCATAAGATGCAACAACTTGCACCTCACAATTTCCTAGATAGCGTTCAGGTTGTCTTACAACCCTCCCACTACGTCTAGGTGGTATGGTATCCTGGTAAACTTGCTTCTGACTTTCAGATGTAGAAGGTGTTATGTCTTTGTCAACATTTGACAATGGTGTACTGTTCGTACCAACATGTAACTCCTCAAGTAACACTTTACTTCGAGGTTTGAACTCTCTCATATAGTCCTCCTCAAGAAATGTAGCATTTTTCGACACAAATACTTTATTATCTTCTGGACTATAAAAGAATCCACCCCTAGTTTCCATAGGAGAGCCTACAAATAGGCACACATGTGAACGTGGTTCCAACTTAGTAGTCTTGTTCTTTAGCACATGTGCCGGACACCCCCATATATGAAAATGTCGCAAACTAGCTTTACAACCATTCCACAACTCTAAGGGAGACTTAGAAACAGACTTAGAAGGAACTACATTCAGGATATACATTGCAGTTTGCAATGCATACCCCCAGAATGAACTAGGTAGAGTGCTATAATTAAACATTGATCTTATCATGTCTAGTAGGGTTCGATTTCTCCTTTCTGCAACACCATTTTGTTGTGGTGTTCCAGGTGATGTGAGCTGTGAAATTCCATGTTCAATTAAGAATTCCTCGAAATCTCTATCAAGGTATTCTCCTCCACGATCTGATCGTAGAATTTTGATGCTTTTACCTAACTGGTTCTTAACCTCAGCACGATACTCTTCGAACTTTTCAAATGTATCTGACTTGTGCTGCATTAGGTAAACATACCCATATCTGGAATAATCGTCAATGAAAGTGACGAAGTATTCAAAACCACCTCGGGCTTTTACATTCACCGGTCTGCAAACATCCGAATGTATTAGCTCAAGAGTTTCTTTGGCTCTTATCCATTTTCCAGTAAAAGGTCTCTTGGTCATTTTACCTTCTAGACAGGATTCACAAACAGGTAAAGTACCAAGTTTTAACTGATTTAAAACTCTGTTCTTAATTAGTCTATCTATCTGGTCAAGGTTTATGTGACCAAGTCTAAGGTGCCATAAATAGGTATCATCATGAGAAATCTTTTACCGTTTAGTTTTAGATCTTTCAATCTTAAACATTTCAGTATTAAGCAGTGATTCATGCATTAACGGCCTTAATACATATAGATTATTTTCGGAGTTTCCGTGCATATATTTAATCCATTTCTACTAATAATAACTGACTTCTTATTAAACGAAACAGAAAAACCACATTCCATAAGTTTTGTTACATAAATCAAATTCCTGTGAAAACCAGGAATATATAGCACACCATTCAAACATAAATAACTTTTATTAAAATTCAAATTTGAAACTCCCACTGCTCTTGCTGAAACAGCATCCCCTGTCCCAACTCTCATGGTAAAGCTACCTTCAATAAGGTCCCTCCATGAGTCAAGTAGCTGCAAAGAACAACAAACATGGTTAGTGGCACCAGAATCAACAATCCATATGGATTTATCATCTTCCACCAAAAGAGACTCAATGACAAGTAAATCATATTTACCTGTATTCTTCTTCTCTTTAAGCTCTGGTAGGTATTTTGGACAATTCCTTTTTCCAATGCCCTTGTTGTTCACAATGGAAACATTTTCCTTTGGCATTGGTTCCTTTGGAGCTTTTATTGTTCTTCTTTTTCATTGGTTTTGCCTTTGCCTTCCAATTTCCTTTCTTCTTCTTCTTTGCAGATTTAGAAGATTCGGCAACATTTGCCTCGGCATTGGGCCTAAGAGGACCGTTCATAACGGACTCGCAGTTGGTGAGCTCATTCAGTAGTTCAGTCAATGAAAAAGTCAACTTGTTCATAAAACAGTTGCTCTTAAACTGCATGAAACTCTTCAGAAGGTTTTCTATGATCATTGTCACCTGGCTTTGCACATTAATACGTACACCATGGGTTTCAACTATATTAAGATGAGCCATCATCCTTAACACATGGTCTCGGACTGAGGTGCCTTCCTTCATTCTAGCGGTCAATACAGAGGCAATTGCATCATATTGTTGCCGATCTGAAGGTTGCCCAAACATGTTCTGTAATGACTGCTTAATCATTGATGTTGTCGCCATAGGCTCATGCTGTGTAGCAATAACCTCAGACATGGGTGCTATCAAATAGCTATGGGCTTTCTCATCAGCTTTAATCCAATTATTATAGGCATTACGTGCAGCTCTGCCAGCATTAGGTGCTGGCTCAGGAGGACATTCCTCCATTAGGTCAAATTTAAGGTCTTCACATAACAAGATACCATTCATGTAACTTTTCCATTTAACATAATTATCCCCGGTTAATTTTTCTTGTTGTTTGATAATAGAGATTATTACAGATGCCAATGCTGAAAAAATAATAGACGCGCATTCAATATTCATTCGTCGTATATTAAAATTGTCAAACATTTAGGCATAAAATTAAACATGATGCATGATCAATGTATAATGAATTAGAAACCTAAAAGAATTACTATGCCACGATTATCTATCATCCCATAAATAAGTACCACCGTAGGGTAAGTCAAGTATTCTCATGATAGATTGAGACATTCTCAATTGATTAATATATCTGAAATAACTATTATTCTTATATTAATCAACTACCATTATTTTGATCAAGGAAACTTTGATTAACAACTTAATCATTCCTTTGTGAGTGTGACCCATTATTTTGGAACCCTTGGACTTAACTAGTGAAGTGCCGCCGTAGGGTAGGTCAAATCACCAGATAAATCTAGAGTCTCTATCCTTTCGGAATCCAAACCTGATATTGACCCAAAAAGGACACCATCCGTAGGGGGACGAAAGCAAAGCCGTCTCCAGACGCCTATTGAATCTCACATTTTTGGATAACAATGGAGATCGTGGGATATATTGTGGTATACCCCTCTCCCACTCACTATTAAAAAGAGTAAGGTTTCTATCTCACTAGTTTCTTAGATTATGCTCGTCTAAAGTCATAGCCTTAATTAATACTAGTTGATGATATAGTGATCTAACCAATTTTAACTTTTAAAATTTTATTCACTAATTCCGATTAGTCTCTACTAACCAATGAACTGAATTAAACTAATTTAATCAAGTTTTCTTAAGTGATCTAATCAATTTTTACTTTTAAAAATTAGTTCACTTATAGGTTTTAAAATTTTAGAATTCAACTAATGGACTATATGTTATCAAACCATTTAATAGATTAAAAGTACGTTATTTACTCAAAAGGTACGTGGAATTGTATCCTGAGTGCAAACCAAATTACCGTCCATTCGGAAGCGGCTATGGAATTTATATCCGGGTTTCCATCTGATATACCAAGGAAAATAATGTACTCATAATGTCCATTTGTTCTTAAACATGAATTCGTAATTTTTAAACCTTTAAACTAATTAATCTTATTAATTCGTTAACATACATCTTATATTCTAATTTAACTTTTAAATTTACATAAAATCATATTTTATGACTTGAATATCATGCATGTCTACATGTTATGGCATGTGAAAATGCAAGAGTAGGCACCCTAAGCTATATGACGTGTTAATAAACAATTTAAAACACATATATATGCCCAGGTCTGGGCTGAAAACGTTCGTGTAGCGTTCTTTGGGCGTTCGAATGTTATCGGTCTGGTGTTCGAACACTAGAACTTCATTTACTCCGTTCCGGAGCTTCCGGACTCCGTTTTGGTCCCCGTTTTTTCTACTGACTCGTAACGGAATGAAGTTTCACATACATACATAAATTGCGTTAACCGTGCTCTTATTCTTTTATATTAATCTAATTAGTACAATAAATCCAAGGCATCCATTGGTCTTCAAATCTTGCTCCATGGTATATTGTTGAGTTCTTCGCGGAATAGGTTCGTAATAAGTCCTTCGCGACATCGGCTCCTCCAAGTTACAAATTGAGTTAAAAAATGGACTTATCACAAAAGAAATGAACTTACAACACTTGAAATAATATGACCTTATGGTCTTACATTTCCAATACTAAAAATAAGAGCCAGAAAAATTAACGATCAACGCAATACATTCATCACATGAATCAAAGTAAACATTCATCACATGAACATTAAAAACCATTCATCTCATGAATCTAATTGTGCCTACTCATCACAACATGCATATTAATAATTTATATATAATATAAATTATTAAAACTTAAACTTAAAAAGAGAAAGGGTTAAGAAAACTTTTCAACCTTAAGCTCTTGATGCCAATTGTAGGAAACGACTTTCCTTAGTGCGGCAGAAGTTGCTTGTGGTGGCACCGGGTTCGGTATGGATCTTCAAAATTTTCTTTGCCTTCTCCCTTTGTTGTAGTAGCTAAGATCAATCCTTTGGTGTCCAACACTTAGATCTACCACTCTATCTTCCGAACTATGACTCGAAACCAACAAACTGAAGTGTGGGCTTCACTCACAAAGATTAAACCTCTGAACTATTTAGATATTTAGGATGTCACAATGGTGTTTGGCTATTTGAGATTTCAAATACTCTCACAACACTTGTGAATATTTGAAGTTATTCTCTCTTTTCTCTCAAATCTTATCTCACAACAATTGTGTGAATGAATGCAAAGTGTTAACCTTAGGAAGTGAGAGAAATGGTAGAGATTATATTCTCTTACACAAGCCAATTAACCTTGTCATTAAGCATCTAATGCTTTCTTGCAATGGCCAACACAAAAATGTGAATGTCATACCAAAGCATAAGAAATGTTAAGCTAAAGACAATGGCTTTGTCATTAAGCATTCAATGCTTTCTTTCAATGGAAAACACATAAATGTGGAGTCCATACCAAAGCATAAAATGCATTAGCTAATGACAAAACTATTAGGTGTATCCAAGCCACCTAATATACATAATTGCTTGGATGACATGGTAAGCCATATGGCTTTGTCTCCAATGGTAAATAAAAATCAATATATTAATAATGATTTATTTACCTTCAATTATGTTGTAGTAATTATCTCATAATTATTACTAACTTGATTATCTCATAATCAAGACTTGATTATCTTATAATCAAATAATTCTAGAAAACATTAAGATAAACTAATTTAACATAGTTTTCATTTGTGATAATAAATATTATTAATCTCATTAATAATATGTAAATTAATATAATATGAGCATAATTAGACAATCTAATTATATTAGGTTTGCTACAGTTAATCGAGCTAGCACGGGGACCTACGGTTCCGAGCTCCAATAATTCTGAAATATTAATTAAACTTTTTAATCAAATATTACGAATTATTAACTCCGCATTATTCCACTAGAAACTCGAAGTTGAACTCTCGTTACCGTAGATGGATTAAGTAAACCGAACATTTTCGGTGTCCATCGATATAGTCATTACATATGGATATAGCCCTTCACGAATATCTCATAAATAGAGCCGGGTCATAAGTCCGTTAAACCCCTCTAAATATTTTGTCTCTTAAGCACCAATGATTCTATAATGAACAATTAATTCATAACAATTATGAATATAAAATACTTTCTATTCGTAATAGAAAAGTTAAGCGCTCAAATTGTTCAAGTCCCGAATCAACTCTTAAAAGAGATATTCATCTGCTTCTCATAAGAATGAGTGAATTCCATATCTTTGTAAAATGTTCCCAGCTACATACCAAACCATATCCCTAAAATACGTAGTTATTGGCCGGGAATGCAACACCAACCTCACCATAGTAAATCAAAGGACATGGCCTGTCATGCAGGAGTTTGTAATACACTTTGGATTAAGATCGAATCCATATATGACCATCTATTAGATAAAATGAATTTCTTTGGTTAACGGATATTAAAAGAAATTCATATTTATCTGAGTCCAGTCCTATATGATCTTATCATACAAGGTGCCTTCATTCCCATGTCACTACATGAACGATCCCGGATCAAGGTCATCATACAAGTATATAATGGACCGCAGCTATAGATATACCACAAATAAAGTACCCTATTTGTTTGCTCTTTATGGACTATTTAGATTACTATCTTTAGAGTTAAATCCTCTTGTGCATCAAACATACACTAAGTCTAAAGGTACAAGAGTAATAAAAAACAAGACAATTGGACAATATGCGATATAAATCAAACAACTTTGATAAAATGAATAATGCATTTATTATTATTACAAAAATCAATTCTGTTTATAATAAATGAAGCTCTATGACATAAATCCCAACAAATATATATATCACTAAACATAATTTAGTTTCAATCTAATGAATTAGATCGAATATATATAATAAAAGACAAGAGGTTCAACCATAAATAAGTAATATTATGGAAAAAAAGAATTGCCCGTATTCATGAATCAAACATAAATATGATCCGGATTGGCGCTCTGAGAACCAACCCTAACACATATCCCTCCAATTTATGTCTTTATCAAAGGACACATATCATGAGACATCTCTTTTAATAAGACACTCTATAAATATACATGTATTTAGAGAATTTCTTACAATCTCCTTCAATTATCTAAATATTAATGTGGACACTTAAGAGAGTTTCTTTGAAATAAAACTACATCAGAATGGGTAGCTCTCACCTTGAATCTTTCCTGTTAAATGACTATCGGATATTCTTGGTAAACCAGTGACTATAGTCTTGAACTATTCCACCATTGGTGTAAACCAAGACAATAGCCATCACAAATCTTTAATTTGATCACTTCATCAAGTACTTTAGGAAACTAGCCTTAAAATTCACATGGAAGTGGTCTCACTTCTTACTTGAAATAGGTGATCTACTGTATAAGGTATTCTGTCATTATCCATATTAGGACTATTCACCTAATATAGTAATCGTTAAAAGCCTTAGCTTATCCTAACCTTGACAGACAACACTCTGCGTCATTTGTAGGAATGAGAAAGAGTATAAAACTCTTTAGTGCTTGGTTTGAATTACACAAAGTTTCGGTTGTCCATTTCAAATCTAGATCTTGGGGTCTCTAGTCAGTTCGGTTGGGTTTCCACAATGATAATTCTTAATTTATAGCCTTCAAATCCATTCCCCTAGATGACTTCTTAACTTTCTCTCGAGGTAAACCTTTAGTAAGTGGCTCCGCTAGGTTTTACTTCGATTTGATATAATATATTGAATCATATCGTTTGAGAGTAGTTTCCTTATAATATTGTGTCTTTGACATATGTGTCGAGACTTACCATTATATATTATAATTTGGGCCCTCCAAAAAGTCGATTGGTTATTATAATGTATGCTTATAGCTAACACTGGTTTTGACCAGTTTGGAATATCCTCTAAAAAAATTCGAAGACATTATGTTCCTTCTACAACTTTGGTTAATGTTATGACGTCATACTCCATAGTAGGCCGGGCAATACATGTTTGACTTGAGGATTTCCACATTACCACTGCACCCTCTAGTGTGAGAACAAATCCTTTCGTGGACTTGAAATCCGCTGTATCAGATATCCAGTTAGCATCACTATATCCTTCTAGGATATCGGGATATCTTGTATAATGCAGACTATATTTTAAAGTTTCTCTTAGATACCTCAAAACTCTTACTTTGGCCTTCCAGTGATTATGTCCTAGATTACTCGTATATCTACTAAGTCTATTTACGGCTTGAGAAATATCTGGTCGTATGCAATTATTGAGGTACATTAGAGTTCTGATGATTCTCGAATACTCTAATTCCGATACGCTCGAACTAGTATTCTTTGACAGATGAAGAGTTGGGTCCACAGGAGTTCTAGCCACGTTTATATCTCCTTTATTATATTTCTCAAGTATTTTCTCAACATAATGAGATTTAGATAATATGTATCCCTCTTATGTTCTGGAAATTTTAATTCCTAGAATCAAATCAGATACTCTTAAATCTTTCATGTCAAATTTGCTGGTAAAAATTTTCTTAGTAGACTGAATCATATCATGATTACTATTAATTATCAGCATAATGTCTACAAAGAGAAACATAATGACATATTATTTTTTAGTGATTTAGTGTACACACACCTGTCACACTCATTGATTTTGAATCCACTTGACAACATTTCTTTGTCAAATTTCCCATGCCATTATTTAGGTGTTTATTTTAATCCGTACAAGGATTACAAGTTTGCACACCTTGTGTCATTTTCCAAGAATATTGAAACTTTCTGATTGTTTTATGTAAATCTCCTCATCCAATTCACCATTTAAGAATGTCGTCTTTACATCCATTCGATATATTTCAAAACCAAATATAGCTACTATGGCTATAAGAATTCTTATTGAAGTGATACGAGTCACTAGTGAATAGGTATTAAAGTAATCAAGACATTCGTTTTGTTTATAACCTTTTATGACAAGTATTGTCTTGTACTTATCTATTGATCTATCTAACTTATCTTCCATTTGAAAATCCATTTGTAGCAAGTGTATTACAACCCAGAGGAAGATCAACCAACTCACAAGTATGGTTTTGTAGGATTGAATCTTACTACCCAGAGGAAGATCAACCAACTCCCAATTATGGTTTTGTAGAATTGAATCAATCTCACTATTATCAACCAACTCCCAAGTATGGTTTTGTAGAATTGAATCAATCTCACTATTGATAACCTCTTTCCATAACAGAGCATCCGAAGAAGACATCGGTTCTCAATAGCTTTGAGGCTCATTTTCTAACAGGCATGTCAGAAAATAAGGTCCAAATAACTTAGACATTCTTTCTCTTTTGCTACATCTAGGTTCATTTTCCTTTATATTTTTCAGGTTCAGCTGATTCTTGGTTAACTTGATCACTACTTGTAACAGTGTCAATAGTTTTTTTGAGAGACTCTATTATTTCATTTTCTTTACCAGGAATTATCTCTTCAAAGAATGCCGCATTCTTTGACTGATTTATCATGTTTGGATTGATGTCAAGAATCTAATATTTATCTACCAAGAATCGATACGCGCTACTATTGTGAACATGTCCAATGAATATACAGTCGATAATTTTTTATCTTATTCTTACATTTTTAGGTTCAGGTACCATCATTTTAACGAGACACCCCCACATTTTTAGGTATTTATAGGAAGGTGTGTGATCTTTCCCCAATTCATATAGAGTATTGTCCAATATTTTATAAGATAGATGTTCAAAACGTAGTTGGCGGAAAGTAGGGCTCCCTTCCGCAAGTTCTGAAGTAAACTTGAACTTGTCAACATAACATTCATCATTTTCTTCAACGTTCAGTTTTTGCGTTCCGTAATCCTATTTTGTTGAGGCGAATAATGAGTAGTAGTTTAGTGAATAATTCCATGGTTGGAACAATATTCACCAAATGGTGATACGTATCCACCTCTCCTATCACTCATAATTCTTTTGATCCTTTTGCCTATTTGATTTTCAACTTCATTCTTGTAGTGTATAAAGCTCTCAATAACTTCATCTTTGCTTCTCAGCAAATACATATAACAAAATCTTATTCTATCATCGATAAAAGTGACAAAGTATTTTTTACCATCTCTTGTTCGCACGATATTCATATCACACGCATCAATGTGAATGAGTTCTAATGGTTCATAATTTCGTTCTATGGAATGAAATGATGTTCTACTAAATTTAGATTCCACACAAGCTTCGTATTTATGTTGGTTATCTATGGTAAATTTTGGTATAAGGTCCATGTTAATTAATCTACGCACAATGTCATAATTAACTCCTAACATTCCATGCCATACATTTTGTGGCTCAATAATATAAGTAAAAGTAGAAGTTTTATTATTATTTGTGTCATTACGCATCACAGTCATTACATATATTTAAAGAGACCTTCAATGAGGTGCACTTTAATAACATATGCATCATTTTTTGTAATAAAAATTTATCATAAACCAATACAAGCTTAAAACCATTCTTGTTGATAAAAGAAAACCTGAAACTAAGTTCTTCCGAATATCCAGAACATGCAAGACATTCATCAATGTAAACTGCTTTCTGGATGTCATCTTCCAAACCATTATGCCTCGTCCAATCACCCTGGATGAAGACGAGTTTCCCATGGTCAAATGATCACCACACTCAACCTTCTGATAGAAGGAAAACATCTTACTGTCAGCATAGATATGACTAGTAGCCCCCGTGTTTATACACCGATCTCTCGGGTTATCAACTAAGTTGGCTTATATCACATCCGCTAAAAGGACTATCTCTGAAATTTCATCAGACATCAACTCATCTTCATTGACAATGGATTTTTCTTTTTCTTGCCCTTGTCCTAAGACTTATTATTTCTCCAATCATTTGCCATGTGACAGTTTTCCCACAAACGTAGCACTTCCTCTTGAACTTCTTAAACTTCTTGCTCTCTTGGAAGAATCAGCTCCACTATTTTTTCTTTTTTTGCTACTCTTTCCACCCTCAACGATGTTGGCCTTAGACTTTATGGTCTTGTAGCTAGCCTTCTCGGAAATCTTATTGTCCTCGTCAATTCGCAATCCAACTCCTAAATAAATCCTGAAGTCCTCTTTAATGGAGGTAAATTCTCATTGATTATGGCAGCCTGAAATGTCTCATAGAGTTTCATTCCTTCATCCAATATTTCATGAATGGTCAACTGCAGTTCACCCAACTGAGACATTACCGTACTTGGATCTACTATTTTGTAGTTTATGAACCTACCTACGATAAATTTGTCTTATCCGACATCTTCTATTTTATATTTTTTTCTCAAGAAGTTCCTATAGACTCTTTGCAAAATTCATGCATTAACACACATTATACAATATATTTTCAAGACCGTCTAAGAGGTATTTCTTACATAAAGTTGCCAAGGTGCTTCAGTTTCTCCCTCCATAGGGCTCAGAGGGTTTCCTTGAGAAACTTAGCCAACTGCAATATAGTCAAGTAGAATAATATTTTGCTTTGCCACTGTTTGAAGTTTGTTCATCGAACTTATTCGGTTTCTCCCCATGAGAAACTGGTACTGTGATATTTCCAATAGCCCTGTATAATTGAAAAGTTGAAACATTTACCAATAAGTCTACAAAATATGATCTGGTTTGTGTGTTACACCAAAATTCCACTTGTTATTATTTTGGATAATAATGAAATTACATCAAATAATATAAGTTTTCGAATTTGTGACTAAAAATCTTTTGTGATATGTGAATAAAGGAAAATTCACAGAGGACGTGGGGGGTCCAGCCTAACCACTTAAATCTTTGCCCTTTTAGGCTCTAATCGCCTTGGTATCAGAATTTCCTTAGTAACTTTCTCAATAGAAAATTTTAGGCATTCATTCTTAGTGTTACACTTTAATTCTCAACAAATATTATATTACTAATATCAACTTTATCACTTAAAATTATTATGTTAATGTGTGATAATTGAACATGCAAATATTAATTTAAATATATGATAACCAAGTGTATAATTTTATTATATGATCATCAATTTCTCTACTTTATACAGCCTAGGCACGTATGAGAAATCAAGGGTTAAATAATAAGCATGTATGTCTTTTATATCTTTATTATCTCGAGATAAACTTTATGTGTTACAAGACATACCAAAAGGCTCTTTAACTTTATGCCCCAAGCCAATGCTTATGAATGACACACATCATAAGACTTTACACAATGATATATCAAACAATAGACATTAATATCTTCCAATAAAGATGCACCTTTATAGATAATCATTGCAAAATACAAAATAACATAGAGCAATGATGCCTCACACTAACCTAGGGTATCAAAAGACTTTACTAAACCCATACTAGCAACATGCTTAGCATAAATAATGGGTCGAAGACCTTTGGTCAAATGATCATTAATCATGTCATCTGTACCAATATGCTCTACCATTATGTTACATTTCTTTACTAACTCCTTAATTGTCAAGTATTTGACCTCCATATGTTTTGCAGTGATATTCTTATTATTTTTCGCAAATAAATCAACTGAATGATTATCAAAATACAACTTTATAGGTCTCGAAATGGACTCAATTGACATTTCTGTAATGCGATTTCGAAGCCAAAAAGCATGTGACGCTGCACTAAAACATGCTACAAACTTAGCCTGTATTATGGAAGAAGTTACTAATGTTTAGTTGACACCTTTTCAAGATATAGTTTCACCTGCTAGCATAAACACATATCATGAGGTAGATTTTCTATCATTTGAACAACCAGCAAAGTCAGAGTACGTATACCCTACTAGTTAAATATTTTCAACCTTTTTATATGTCAATACAAAAATCTTTAATCCCCTCAAGATATCTAATAACTCTCTTTGTAACAGTTCAATGTTCCTTTATGGGATTAGATAAAAATCTTCCCAGTACACCAACTGCAAATGCAATGTCAGGTCTAGTGCATACTTGTGCATACATTAGGCTTCTTACTGCACTAGCATATGACACTGCCTTCCTGGAATCTTTCTCAACTTCATTCTCAAGTGACTATGCCAGACTCAATTTATCACTTTTAGCAATTGGCATATCCCAAGATTTACAATCATGTATACTGAATCTCTTTGGTATTCGTTCAATGTATGCCTTTCGATAGAGACCTAATACCTTTCGAGTTCTATCTTTGTGGATTTCAATACCCATAACAAAAGATGCTTCTTTAAGATCTTTGATATAAAAATTCCTAGAAAATGATTGCTTTACCTCATGCAGCATTCCTAGATCTTTACATGCAAGAAAAATATCATCTACATAAAGCATAGGAAAGATAAATTTGCTCATATGCATCTATCAACTTTACTTTCCACAAAGCCTAAAGGGGAAATTACATTTTCAAATTTAGGTAACATTGTCGAGAGGCTTTTTTTAAACCATAAATAGACTTTTTAAGTCTACAAACAAGATGATTTTCACTAATCTTTCTGAAATCCTGCATGTTGTACCATATAGACCTCTTTGCTTAATTCTCCATTTATGAATGCAGTTTTAACATTCATCAGATGTAGCTCTAAATCATAATGAGTTACTAGTGCTATGATTACTCTAAATATATCTTTAGAAGATACAGGAAAAAAAGTTTCAGTGTAATCAATTCCTCCTCTCTGAGTAAATCACTTGGCAACTAATCTGCTTTTAAACCTCTCAATATTCCTTTTGGAGTCTTTCTTGGTCTTATAGACCAATTTACAGCCAATAGGTCTACAACCTTCAAGTAATTCAATAAGCTGCCACAAACCATTATATCACATATATTGCATTTCATCCCTCATTGCATTCCACCATTGATCAGATTGAGAAGTAGAAATAGCTTTAAAAGTTATTGGATCAGCAGAATGGCATATTTCATACTCAATCTCATTTAAATAAACTTCATAATCAGAGGGAACAGCAGACCGCCTCAGCTTGTTTGACCTTCTTAATGGAACCTCTGCAACTACATCATGTAATGACGGAACCTCGTTTACCTGTATGGGTTCCTCCTCCATAACTGGATTAGTCGTAGGTGTAGGTTCCAAGGTCTCACACTTTATCGGTATAGGTATATGAACAATTATGGTATGTTGTCATTGATTTGAGATTTATGTATGATTATCTTTATCAGCCACATCAAATTCCAAGAACTTAGTTGTTTGTGATTCTACAATCCTAGAACCCCATTCACTAAAGTAGAATCTATGGCCTTTAGAATGATTAGGGTATCCTAAAAAATAGCAACGAGTAGATCTGGATTGCAACTTACCTAAAGTGGGATTATAAAGGGGTACTTCTGAATGACACCCCCAAACACGGACATGACTCATGCTAGGTTTCCTACCAGTCCATATTTCAAAAAGAGTTCTAGAAACAGACTTACTTGGAACTTTATTAAGGATTTATAAGGCTATTTTAATTGCCTCACCGCAAAGGAAGTCTGGAAGATTAGTTCTAGACATCACATTCTTTACGATCTCTTTAATGGTGCAATTCCACCTTTCGGTCACACCATTATGTTCAGGACTACATAGCATAGTAAATTGACTTACTATTCCATAATCTTCTAAGTATCTGGAAAACAGTCCATTTATTTATCCACTGACCCTATGTTTACCATAATACTCACCACCCCGGTCATACCTAACAATCTTGATAATTTTTCCGAGCTGTTTCTTAACTTCAGTCTTGAAGATCTTGAATTTATCAAGGGCTTCATACTTTTCTTTAATCAAGTACAAATATCCATATTGGGAAAAAATCATCAATGAATGTTATATAATATTTATTATTGTAAAATGTGGGTGAATAAGGTCCACTTATGTCTGTGTGAATAATTTGTAAAAGATCGGAGCTACTAGTAGGTTCATTTTTCTTGATTTTGGTTAGTTTACTCTTATAACAATCAACACATGTTTCAAGCTTACTAAAGTCAAGAGTAGGAAAGATATCATACTTTATTAAGTTTTTTACTCTACTCTTTTCATAGAAATGTGGCCAAGTCTTTTATGCCACAACATGGATGAATTTTCCTTTATTAAGGGTTTTTCGGCAACTTATTCAACATTATACGAATTGGAATAGACTTGAATTGATGTCAAGCAGAGACTGTATAATATGTATGATAAAACACAATGGCCAACTTTATTTGAGTTAAAATATACAAATACATAACCTCTATTAAACTCAAAACCATTACCTTGTTTGTCGAGTACAGATACTGATATCAAGTTTCGTCTATAAGATAATACATACAAAACACTTGTCAAACCAAGTTCATAATTGGAGTATAGTTTTATACAAATATCTCCAACATAATGTACATCCATCAATTCAATATTACCAACTATGAGCTAGAACTCATCCTTATTTGGTTTCCTCTTGTTTATTAATCCTTGCAATGTGAAAACAACATGATTAGTTGCTCCACTGTCAAGCCACCAAGAACTGGATGTGGCATAATAAAATTGGATTCATATACAACAAAAATCAAAGAGTTACATGCATGTCCATGTTTCTCTAACCAAACTTTATACTTGAAACACTCTAACTTCATATGCCCTTTATTTGTACAAAAAAATAAAATTATATTTAAGTTCTTTCTTGAAGACCCTTTAATACCACTCACAACACTTATCTGACCAGTTTTATTGTAATTTTGAACATTACCAACTCTTCTTGTTCTTGCGAGGCTTAGAAACAAGGAGAGTTGCATCTATATGCCCAACCTAGAGTTTCTCTTCCTCAACAACACATATGGCAATGAAATCATTAATATTCCAGGGTTCTTCCCTCTAAATGTAAGTAGTTACCATTGTACCAAACTCTGAAGGCAGAGTATTCAATGCTTGATGGACAATGCAAGCATCGGGTAGAACAATGTTAAGATTTTTCAACTTGTTCTGAATATGGACCATCATCAAAATGTATACCCTAACACCTCCATTACCATTATATTTCATTGAGTATAATTGCTTCAGAGGGGTACCTATTACTGAATTGATTGAGACTTTATATCTTTCAGATACAGCTGTCAAGAAATCTTTTACTATTGCGGTTTCTCGAAGACCACTTAGCAAATGCTCAAGAATAGATCTCTTTATAGTCAAATATCACATACGATTTGACTTATGACATACTATATGCAGCTGCTTATCCGTATCAGTACTGGAACTATTAATATCAGCTGGTTTTGGAGTAGTCATAACTATATGTATATCTGCTAATTCCATAGCCAACTGCACATCTCTCTTCCACACTTTAAAATTGAAGTCAATTAACATCTCTATAGTCACAGTGTTGTTGTTAACTTAAAAAATGACTAAAAAACAAATAACAATGCAATTCTTTAGTTTAAGCACAACAAAAAGGTAATAAATAATACTATAAGTCATAAAAGAGTATTTTACCAAGAATTTTAGCACATCACTGTATAAACACCTTTGGGCAGAATATACAATATATAATTAAAATTTATTCATATAAGACGATTCAAAAACTTATCCAATCCTCGTAAGTTTACCACCTTTGGGTGAATAAACCTTTCAGACTAGTCTATTCCCAACCGTATGTCTCATATGAAATATTTCTAAAATTTAATATACAATCCACATCTTTGGACAGAAGACTGCACATCAAAAAATAAAAACATCCCTAAATCATGTGAGAGTGTTATCACTTAAAAAATTTAATGAAAATGTCAATTTGGTGGCTGCAATTTCACTTAACTCATAAGCAATTCTCACATCGGGATATAATTTATATTATCTTGAAAAATAACCTTAATAATGTAATTTATTCTTTATAAACAATGGGCTGAATTGTCCATAAAATTACATTCTTAAATATTGTGACATAATTTATGAGATAAATTAATTTTTATATTTATTTATGTGTCACAAATAAGTTAATTGCATTGAAATTTTTCTTTATGAGAGATAATTAATTCTCTCAAATAAATGACAATTTTTTTTATACTTATGTATAAATAATACTTTATGAGATAACAATTTATTTCTTAAATTGTTATAAATAATTAATTATGACTTTATATTTAAATTTTGGGAAAAATTGAAATTAAAATGAAATTTGGGGATCAAATTATAATAATTGGGGCATATATCCTATTATCTAGGGGCAGGTGAAATTAACCATAAAGGGTTGCGCGCATGCAAGCACGCGCCCGACAGTTTCAAGAGAAGCTGTCGGTAGCCCAACCTTTTTTAGGGGTGGTAAAATGAATCAACGAATCAAATTTGTATCGAATCCTAAATGAATCGAATCAAAATATGATGGATTCGTATTCGATTCGTTTATTAAACGAATCGTAATATCAGGATTCATATTCGATTCGTTTATTAAACGAATCGAATACGAATATTCGTTTAGTCATGATATTATTTAATAAAATAATTTATCACACTTGATTTACATTAATTCTTCATAAATATATACGTATGAAATATGTAATTAATATATTTACTAAAAATAAATCACCAAATATCGAAAATATTACTTTTTCTATGGTAATTAGCTATAACTTCTCGAATCTTAATTTAAAATTAACAAGAAATAATAAATAAAAATAATAAAATGAATCCTAAACGAATAAACAAATCAATGAGCTTAAATTCGTATTCGATTCGTTTAATAAACGAATCAAATCGAATTGACCCATTTATTAAACGATACCATATTTTCAAACCCGTTTTCACTTTAAAGCAAATCGAATCGAACGAATAAACGAATCCTGACCCAAATTGCCACCCCTAACATTTTAAAAGTCATTTCACATTTTTGTTTTAAATGCTTTCTTTGACTTTACAACTAAAGCTTTTTCATAATAATGCAATTGCATCATTTTTTTTATTTGTTGGCTGCGTTAACGAAAGCAACAACAATAATTCCTTCATGCAAAAGCGATTTTTACTTATTAATACATATCCAATATTCAACTCCATAATTTCAGATTTAGATTTTTTTTTACCAAATTTCAATATTTCATAAATCGTAAAATTCACAGATTTAATAATTAATCCAATAAAATTTATGTGCTTAAAATTTGGATCAATTAACAACAACCATTAACATATCAATAGATCAAAATAAATATGAATTCAGCAAACTATCATCCAAAAATTCATCAGATTTTTCTTAACTTTATGAAGAATACCTAGATTTTTAAGATTGTGTTCCTTCTTTGACACCATATGTTATGATTTATTTTGCAATAGGATATTTATGACAAGAGCTTAGAATACAATTAAGAGAATTATTCAGATGATTCATAGAGGGTACCTGATTTAGAATCCATAGATACAGCGGAAAATTGTGAAAGATCTGTTGAATGTTTGTACTAATAAGATCATCATTTGTTCCCCTCTTTTTGATGATGAGAAGTTTAATCTCCCTTATTAAGTTTCATTCTTAAGCCCTTATAATTTCTTTATAAATCAAAGCTTAACTTGCTTCTTTCTCTCATAAAGAATTTTAAAAGTAATAATGATGAAGCATGTCATTATCCCAATAATGCAAAATCTTCAAAGCTAATCAATGTAAAGCACTATGGTAGTCTTATATGACAAAGCACAGAGGATTATAGTCTTCAAGATAATTAGTTAGGTTTGTTATGCTGATGTGAATTATTAGCCAATATATTTGTAGAGTTTGTTGATTAGTTATACGGTTACTCTGTTTACTATAAATAGAACTTGTGCTTTCATTGGTATTAAGTTTTTCAAGTAATTCAGATTTAATAAAAAATCTTGATCTCAAAGCTTTTCCTTTCACATAAAGCTTTCTTTGTTCCCAAACACTTTGTTACTGTTGATACAAGTTTAACTTGGTATTAGAGCCAATTGAATCCATGGCGAATCAAGTTTCTTCAAGTTCATCTCAATCTGCCTCACTACTATCGCAGAATTTCTCAACAAATTTCTTATTTGCGGCACCGGTAAAGTTAGATTGAGCAAACTACTTACTGTGAAAGACACAAGTTCTTTCGTCGCTATGTGGCAATGGATTGGAAGGTTTTGTGGATGGATCGAAGAAATGTCCTGAGAGAATGCTAGCACCAACACTTGCAGATCGTGTACAAACCCTAGCTATTGTGAATCCTTATTTTGAGATCTGGAATAGATAATATCAGATCATTAGGAGTTGATTGATGTCAACGATGAGTGTAGATATTCTAAGTTCGATTCTTAATTGCAAAACCTCACTTGATCTTTGGAGAACTTTAGATGAGCAGTTTGGTTCACAAACAAAAGCTAGGGTTACACATTTGAAAGGTCAACTGAACACTCTTAGAAAATGTACAATGACAATTACAGAATACTATAATAAAATGAAGAGTCTGGTTGATAAATTGAGTTCGACTGGATATGTGGTTACTGATGATGATTTAGCAATGCATATAGTCAATGGTCTTGATGATGATTTTGAGTCAACTGATGTCTTCATTACTGGAAATTTATCTAGGATGAGTATGAATGAGATATACTCAATGTTACTAGTGCATGAAGGAAGAATGGAAGCAAAACATGATAGATCCAGCAGAAAAATTAAAGCAAATTTTAGTGCTAACTATGCTCAAGGTGTTGGGATTTGTATGCCCGACAAGCAAATGTGTTCGAAATATGAAGATGATAATAATAATAATAAAAAAATTGTGAAAGTCACTTGGGAATTGGATTATATTTTTTTCCAGATTTGAGATTAATGTAATTTTATTTTGTTTTGATTGTAATTTTAGAAATACCCAAATTATCAACTCGGTTAATATCCAATTTATTTATTTTGTGTGAATTATAAAATGTTTATTCTCATGCATATTTAAATGACATATAGAATTAGCACAATGCCTACTCTTGCATTATAACATGTCATACATACATGTGTATTATCATAAATTTATTTATGATAGTAAATAGTTTATAATTTGATTAAAAACTATTTTAGAATTTTTATCGATTAAATAAAATTTGTGAATTAATTTTAAATCGTTAAAATTTGTAATGTCACAAAATTTAGTTCTAAGTATTTATAATAAATTGTTTATCATGAATAACTTAGATGTTTCATAATGAATTTAAGTTTTATTAGTAAAGCGGGTAATTTTATTATGAAACAATTAATTTGGTAATTAAAGACCTTTAATATTGATTTCTTGGTCTTTTTCCACTAAGTTTTCAAAACATTAGAAGTTTTACATATAAAATCACTAAACTTAAAATAATGAGTGGGAGCAGGTAGTTTGTCAAAACATCATTTGGTCTCCACCGTTAGTGCAACATCTTGAAATCTAAGTGGGGCTTCGTGATGACTTTAGTTTCATCCTCCATAAGGAAAGTGTTTGCTTAGGTTATATCGAGGTTGTACTTCTTACGATAGGAATTATAAAATATATTTCATAATTAACTTACCCTAAGGTGGTTATTATGAGTTAAATTTTTAAGGATCTAAAACGGTGGGTTACACTCATATAAATATAGTTAAAACTGTTAATTATATTTAGACCAAAAATCGGTTATGAATAAATTTTGAAAATATGAGATATTTTGAAAAACTTTATTTATTGAGATTGTCTCTATTTTAATAAGGTGTTGTGATCGACCCTAAGGAAAAACAATATGCTTATTAAATTTTTCGAGGCTATAAGTAGTGCATATATATTTTAGTATTTTGCATATGCATCATTATTACTATGCCAAATTTATTTTGAATTTTATACATGGAATAATTTAGAATTTTTTTTAATGATTTCAGAAATATGTCAAATCCAATCCTATCAGTGATTGCTACTGAAAAATTAACTGGTGATAACTTTGCTAAGTGGAAGAAAAATATGAATATAATTCTTGTGCTAGATAACCTGAAGTTTGTCCTGATGGAGGAATGTCCTCCAGAGCCAGCTGTGAATGCCAACAAAACCATCAAAGATGCCTATGAAAATTGGATTCAAGCAAATGACAAAGCTCGTTGTTATTTGCTTGCTGCCATGTCTGACGTGCTTAACACAAAGCACGAAAAGACAGAGACTGCTTATGAGATAATGGAGTCTCTACAAGGCATGTTTGCAAACCCTCTGATCAAGCTAAACATGAAGCAGTCAAGAAAGTCATGAACTGCAAAATGAAAGCTGGAACTTCTATTCGTGAACATGTCCTAATGATGATTAGTACAATTCATGAGTCAGAAATCAATGGGCTACCATAGATCAAGGCATACAAGTGGACATGATTTTGGAAAGCCTTAGCCCGCAATTTCTTCAGTTCAAAAGCAATTACTTCATGAATAAGATGAGTTATAATTTGACTGAATTGCTTAACAAACTCACTACTTTTGAGTCTATTTCTGTGGTGAAGAAAGGAGAAGCAAATGTTGCTGAACCTTCTAACTCTAACTCTTCTCTAAAAAAGAGAAAGAGAAATAAGAATAAGAGTAAGAGTTCAGGAACTGAGAAAACAGCAGGGAACAACAGCAAAAAGAACAAGCCAAACAACAGTCAAGGAAATAAGAATGGCTCCACCCAGAAAAAACCAAAAGGAAAATGTTTCCATTGTGGAATTGATGGGCATTGGAAGAGAAACTGCAAGAAGTATCTCGAATAGCTGAAACAGGAAAAGAAAGGTAAATTAGATTTACTTGTTACTGAATCTTGTTTAGTTGAAATTGATTTATCACCCTGGATAATTGATTCAGGAGCGACTAATCATATTTGTTGTTTCTTATAGAAGCTTGATTCTTCTACAAGACTTGCTGGTGGAGATTTTACTTTGAGAGTTTGGAATGGCGCTTTAGTTTCAGCATCAACAGTTGAACAAATAAAACTTTATGTTGAGAAAAATAAATTTTTATTTTTGAATAATGTTTATTTCGTACCGGAGTTTACTAGAAACCTCATTTCACTTTCTCGACTTTATGAACAATCTTATTCAGTTTCTTTTGATAATAAATCAGTTGTTATTTCAAGAAATGGTTTGAATATTTGTTCTAGTTTTATTGAAAATGGGCTCTATGTAATAAGGCCCAATTTTAATTCATTATTAAATACTGAAATGTTCAAAGTTGCATTGCCAAAAACAAAGAAACAAAAGATTTCTCACACTGATAACACATATCTATGGCACCTAAGACTTGTTCATATAAATCTTGACAGGATAAATAGGCTTATAAAGGATGGTCCTTTAAGAGAACTAAATGTTGGTACTCTATCAGTCTATGAATCATGTCTTGAAGGTAAGATGACAAATAGGCCTTTCTCTGCAAAATGCAATAGGGCCCAAGAACCACTGAAGCTTATACATTCAGATGTTTGTGGGCCTATGTCTACATAAGCAAAAGGTGGCTATGAGTACTTCGTTACTTTTGTTGATGATTACTCTAGATATGGTTATGTTTACCTAATGAGACATAAGTCTGAAACTTTTGGAAAGTTTAAGGAATTCAAAATCGAAACAGAAAAACAATTAGGTAAATCAATCAAGTGCCTTCGATCAGATCGAGGAGGTGAATACCTTGATAATGAATTCAAAGATCACCTATTAGAGTATGGGATTTTATCCCAACTAACTGCACCTGGAACACCTCAGCAAAATGGTGTAGCTGAGAGGAGGAATCAAACTTTACTCGACATGATTCATTCCATGTTGAGTTATCCTTTACTTCCAAAATCATTTTGGGGGTATGCTATACAAACAGCAACCTACATTTTAAATATGGTTCTATCTAAGTGAGTACCTAGAACATCTTTAGAGTTATGGAGTGGCCACAAACCCAGTTTGAGTCACTTTCGTATATGGGGGTGCCCATCATACGTGCTAATGGGTAAGACAACAAAGTTGGAAATGCGTTATGAAGTTTGTTTCTTTGTAGGATATGCAAAAGGCACAAGTGGAGGTGTGTTTTATAATCCTCGAGATAATAAGGTGTTTGTGTCGACAAATGTCATGTTTCTTGAGAATAATTATATGGCAGACTTCAAACCTGAAAGCAAGATAGTCTTGGAGGAATTAAAATCTGATGAGATCAGTCAACAACCTTCTAGGATTGTTGTTCCACAAAGCGAGGAGACCACATCTTCGAGTCAGAACATCTTACCACCTCGTCGTAGTGGGAGGATAGTACGACTACCTTCTCGATATATATAAGATGGTGAAGCACAAGTTGCACTGATGATGGAAGAGATGACCCTTTAACATATAGATGTGCAATGGAAGATCATGACAAAGAGAAATGGCTTGAGGCTATGAAACTTGAGATGGAATCCATGTATTCCAACTCAGTTTGGGAGTTTGTAGATCTACCTGAAGGAGTAAATCCTATAGGGTGCAAATGGTGTTGGACAATTATGACCCATAGCGTCACTATTTGTACAGATCATGGTGTTGTTGTACAAATTAACTATGTGACAAAGGAGATTGTTATCTTATCATTTGTGATTAGATCACCTTAGATATATAAATGATAGGAGGTCCCTATGATTAGTTCCTGGATTGAGAATGATATGAGACAGTATCAGTCCACAAAGGATTAATCATTAAATATCCCTAGTCAGAGTATTATCGAGATTGGACATCGGTAATGCGTAAAAGACTAGTATTGCACTTGTGCACGTTGTGAGGGCATAACGGGCATAGTTCTCATATATTTAAGTATTGGATACTTATGCAAGTGCGGTAGGAGGTTGTGTTTCACCGATGGTACGGGAAACAGCTTTGCTCTGGATAGACCCCCTCGGAATCCCATTGGTAGTTTGATTATGTGTCTATGGGAGTCCGACATCAGGGTAGGTGTATTTGGTCTTAACCTGAGACTTGCACCGCTAATACTTATGACAATCAATATACTTTGGTTGAGGTCGTCCAGGGCTTTAACCGGTTCTGTGTACGCCAATACTGGGTATATTGAGAATCGTAGAGTATTGGGTGTGATTTCAAGACGGAAGTATCACTCCAGTCATAGTGGAGATGATGTCACGTAGGATACGGTATTAGTGCTCTTAAGTGCTGCGCGACCATCAGGATATTATGACTAGGTCATGTATATCCGATTATAGAGACTAGTTACCAGACATCCGACATGTGCTTCGTACGGGGAAGAAACAACTCCAGCCCCAGGCCTAGCACGTGACCATCCGATACTAGATCGATATGCACTATACGATGTATACTACGCCTGATACAGATCAATATATTCCTGTAAGGATATTTCTGGAGAATTGGGTAGGCATGGCGCTTTGCTAGAAGCCAACCTTGTCTTGTGAATCGGTAAAACGTTGTACTTGGTACTTACGTGTTCGGATAGTCCGACGACCGAATTTACTGCCAACATATCCGGAGATCTCATGGGTTGCTTCCCAATGATACACCGATGACGTATGACTCGCACTTTAATTAATCTGGGATTATTTCGATGAGAGAGAAAATTAATCTGGGATTAATTACGGAGATATTTTATCTGGGATAAAATATCGTCTAAAGAGAGAGAACGCGATTAATTTGGAATTAATCGGTAAAATAAATTTAATAGCTAAATTTGATTTTTCTATTTAATTTATTCGAATGGGCTAAAATTAATATATCGGATATATTAATATGAATTGGATTTCATTACGAAATTAAAGTCGGACTTTAATGCGAACGAACGAATTAATTTAGAATTAATTCGTAAACGACGTTCGTAATATATTTGCGTCGCATCAATATTTAATTAAATTAGATTTAATTATTTAACGACGGAAGTTCGTTTAATCGGATTAAACGGAACCGAGCCGCGGCAAATGTTCGTAGGGATATTTGAATTTTGAATTCAAATATGTGGGGCCCATGTGTGGTAGGTGTACCTACCACCCAACTACCTTGTTTTACTTTTGGAAAACCATTTACCCACACCTACCAAGTTTAGGGTAAAAGGTGAAATGGTTTTACCTAAAGTATTTAAACAAAAATCTCTCTCTACACTTTAATAATTATTATTATTCATTAGATGGATTTAAGTAAACCCTAGACAACTCTATCTCTCTCCCATCTCCTTCATGTTCACGCCCAAAGGGCCAAAGCTCACTGTTTTTGCTGCTGAAAAACGTGAGCAGTGAGGGAAGTTTTTGTGGATTTTGTGGCAAGATCCAAGTGCTAGTACACTTCTAAGAGGCATACGAAGGTGTTAGGGAAACCCACCCACGAGCCGGGAATCATTAGACGAATATTGGAGCTTGAAATCTTGGATTCTTGAAGACTCAAAACTGAAATTATTGAGCAGTGGACTGCATGCAGTGGGCGCACCTTGGAGGGCTGAAAAATGGTTTTGTTTGTCTTCAAATCGTCTCAACCGATCAATGTAAGTATTCCGCAACTTCTTTGATATGTATTTCACACATCTTCATGCTTGTTTGATGATCTTGGGACCTAGAATAAAACCAACAATGGCATCAGAGCCTAGGTTCAAGCATGAAACTTTTAGGGCTAAAATTGGGTAAAATTGATTTTGAGCATGATTTGATTAATTGGATGTTTGAATATGCTTAAATCATGTTGAATTGAAGAATGATTTGATCAAAATCAAGAAATTATGTTTGGAACAAATTTCCCCTAAATTGATGTGTTGGCTGAATCTTAGGGTTCATATTTGATCTTGGAATTTTTTGATTTTGATTCATTGGATGAGTTGGAATCATATGGATAATGTTAATTTGAGATTGAATTGAATTGAATTTTGAATTGAACAATAATCCCTAAATTCCTTACTTGGCCGAATGCATAAAGCCCTTTAATGTCTTGGAATTTTGATTTTTTAATTCATTGGATGTGTTGGAAATCATTCGGGATAAAGACTTAATATCGATTGTGAAATTAATTGGATTGAATTCGAATCGGATAAAAAGTCCCTCCTTGGCCGAGACATGTAGCATGGTTAATGGGTTTGATTTTTCATTAATGTGTTGGACATGTGATGATGATGAAAAGCATGATTAATTGGACTAATTTGATGTTTTGGAAATTTTGCTTTGGGTGATTAATCATGATCTACACTTTAGGTAATTAAATTGGAAATTTGGAATTTGGTAATTTAATTAATTGGGCCTTAAAATTTGATTTGGGCTTTTAAAGTTGTAAATGGGCTTATTGGGCTTTGTTGTACAAAGTTGGGTTTAGGAAAATTGGATTGGATCCAATTGGGCCCAAAACCACTTCCTTAAAGCCCAAATGTGACTTATAAACCTTTAAAGTTTAATTGGGCCTAATGGGCCAAAATTGATTTCTTGGCTTATGGGGTTACTCATTGATTGGGCTTTGGTTGCCAAAGCCCATGCCTTAAAGAAATTAATTTAAAGCCCATTGGACTTGAATTAAATTGACGTTGGACGTTAATCGGGCTTTGAGACCCGTACGATTAAATTTGGAATTTAAGTCGTAAAAGGTTTATTAATAAAGTGTAATATTTAATTTGGAATTAAATAAGTGAATTAGTATTAAATACATATTAAATCGGATTTAATGTTGTAGTTTAATTTAATTCGAGAATTCGTACTTTGAGTACTTATTCGCAAAAACGAGTTTGACTCGCGCAAAATCAAATCGTTGTTTGAACATTGGATGATCACTAATTATCAGATTAATTAATATGATTAGATTGATTGATAACATGCTTGTGTGAATACATGGTTGTGATGAATGAATAATGTATATCGGATGGATATTAGTCGGGTGGGGGCAATTTTGGAAATTGTTGTAATAAATTCGATTTATTTAATTGGACCTGCGTGTCCAGCCTTATCACCTCTATTCTCTTTGTATTCTCTTCTCACCTATTCCCCTCAATTTAAATGAGGTTTCTTTAGAAGTGTAGTTTAACGGGTAGAAGTAATACAAGTGCTAGTTTGAGAGAGAAAGTGAGAGATTTGATCTAGGATCAATGTGTTAAGTATCCATCCGCATATCATTATTATTTATTTTCATATGCGCTTTATTATGTGTTTAGAATGCATGTTTAAGGGTGTATGATGATGAGACCTAAACAAAGATAATAAATTGGTAGCCAATTTGCACGCGAAAAACCCTCATCAAATATCATGCGTTTTTCCTTCCATTGAGTGATTCTTACTCAAGATCCGAAACTGGCATTGGGTTGTTGGCCAAAGTCAAGCCCTTTGTCCGTCGAAGATGTGTTTGAATCATGAGAGTTTTGTTCTATATTGGTGTCTTGTCCAAGTTGTGGTTTGTTGGCTAAAGTCAAGACCACTTCTTGTCCATCGACATTGATTACGAAGCTTTCCATGGTCAATGGGTCGCGCTTGACTGGGATCATTAGGTTTTTTGTGCCAAAGCCAAGGCTTAGTTGATTCAGAGGAAAAAGGTTAGGTAATACATTGGATGTATTGGCATATATAAGATATATGTTTAGGATTTGGATATCCGCCTACTGGATCTAGGAATTGGATTAGATCCAATTGATCTTTGAGATCTACCTAGTTAATTATCATACAATTTGTTGGCCAAAGTCAAGATTGTGTGATATTTAACGGGATCCTAGCCCACTAGGAAACATGGTTTCCCGAGTACTCAACAGAGGGTTAGAGGCTCGCCGAAAAATAGTGGGAGGCAAGAATTGAATT
Source organism: Zanthoxylum bungeanum (assembly GCA_019454045.1). NCBI lineage: Eukaryota > Viridiplantae > Streptophyta > Magnoliopsida > Sapindales > Rutaceae > Zanthoxylum > Zanthoxylum bungeanum. The sequence goes on along the minus strand of SKCR01026802.1, from coordinate 65,652 downwards.
TGCAATATTCGTTTAATTATTTGCCATACGCGCTCATTCAAATTATTCGTCATATAAATTAAAATGTTAGTTGGACTAATATTTAAATTGTTGTTTTAATAAGCAGTTGGACTGTATTATAGTTGATTATATAATTGGATTATAGTAATCAATATATTTGAATTAATTAATTCCAATTTAACAGTTGATTTATATTTGATTATAGTAATCAATGTAATTGAGGTTAATTGATTTAAATTATATTTGATTGTATAGTTGGACTATAATAATCAATATAATACATAGTACCACAAATCGTTGATTAAATAGTTGGACTATTAGAATCAAGATGAATGAAAGATTAGTGTTTAAAACATAATCCTAGGTGAAAATGTATTTAAACAACTATATTTTAAATTGGGAATAATTTCAGGATGGTCCTGGAAATAAATAATAAGTTACTTTATTTGATAAAATAACCTATTATGCCTAAGCCAGGAATTAAGCAAATAGTAGAGCATAATCTTTGGAAGATTTATGTGATGATAACTTAAGTGCTTAATTCGATATACTTGTCATAAATCTATGATTAGATTTAAGAAGTATTGAAATTGCAATAAATAACTCTTGGAGGGTTAAAGACTATTCTCGAGGAGATAAAGTCAAACTTTGCAATTAGGTAAGTGGCGCAAGGCGCACCATACTTCAATATTCTAGAAACCAAAGGCTTGGCCAAAGGCTTCTGAAATATTTGAAAAGGCAAAGGCAAAATCATTATGATCTTCTGGGAAGATAAATGACATATCCTAAAGTGACTGCCGTTTGGATATGGCAGACATGGAGGAATTAAAGAAAGGGCAAGGCTCTGACTTTAAGAATGTTTGTCAATATTATGTCTATTACTAGTATGAAAATTGGATTTTAAAATACTTAGTATGGTACATAAATTGTATGGATTGATGTTCAGAATCTGCTGTGAGCAGGATACTGACTTCAAGCTGAGATTAATCTGCGAATCGGAAACAGGATGAAAGTTGCTGTTTCGACCGTAGAACCCTAAGTTTAAGAACTACCTTTTGGGTATGTACTTAAATTAGGAACTGTTATAATGTAACTAGTTTGACTAGAAACATTATCTTTATATCAGTGTTTAATCCGTTGCGAATAGACCTTTATATTCTAGAACACTAAAGTGTTTCATTATATAAAGAATGATATTAAGATAAACACATTAGATGTGAGTAACAGAATTTATATTTTGAATATAAATAAATCTCAAACGTATAAAATGACAAATATATATCTCAAACTGATTTGATCAGTAGAGACTTATTTGTGGCATTGTTGTCTGGGACATAATTAAACAAGACTCGTATATCCACGCTTTTGAAGAGTGGGTACTAGGACTGATTTGACTATTCAAATAAAGTCTACGAATCTAGTTTACTAGGTAAAGTACCTGAAACGCTATTTACTTGGTAATAGTAATAGTGCCATCGATCTGTTAGCCCTATTCATAGTGAAGTAAGTGGGCCCATATCTAGCAATACTAGATATGAATATGAATATTTCGTGACCTTAACGGATGTGGCATCACATTATGGTTATGTGTTTCTTTTGAAGAACACAAATCGATAACTTTTAGAGTTTCGACACGAAGTAGACAAACAGATCATCTAAAGTATTAAACCATCGCGGTAAGACCGTAATGGAAAATACTTAAGCAGTAAGTTTCAAACATACATGAAAGAGTATAGTATTCTTTCAATGAGGACTCCTCCTAGGACATGTCAGTTTGACGGTGTGTCCGTACGGAGAAACCGAATTTTGTTGGACATGATAAGGTTAATCATGAGTCGCTCTGAGCTACCATTTCCTTCAACGGATATGCATTAACAGTGCAAAACTTATTTAGAATAAGGTTCCATATAAATCTGTTTGACAGATATCATATTAGATATGAACGGGAAAGAAACCGGGTTTCTCATTCCTGATGATTTGGGTATGCTAGGCATATGTTTGGATGATACCAAACTAAAACCCAAATAGGACAAGTGCCAATTATAGGTTATCCTAGGGGAAACCATAAGTATAGTACTTATGCATCCCACGAGAGAACAATGTTATTGTTGCTCACCATGCATTTTTCCTAAAAGGAATACCGATATGCAGTGGTAAGTGGGAGGATCGTATAACTCGATGAAAATCGGAGTAATACTGTTCAAGGCACAAAGTCCTTAATGGAACACAGATAGTTCATCAAGGATGAAACTATACCATTAATCTTCGAATACACAAGAACCGCGTAGATCGGAGAGAATCAGAAAACAACCTAGGGTATGGGTTTCTGATCTCACCTCATAAAGATGTCAATCTTATTAAGGTAGACCAACCGACTACATTTGAGGAAGTGATACAAGGTATCAACTCCCTTTTATGGCAAAGTGCCATGAGTCCAAAATGGATTCCATGTATACCAACTACGTTTGGACACTAGTTGAAGTACCACAAGGCATTATGCCTACTGGTACAATATAAGTCTTCAAGGAAGACATACATGGATGGCAACATACCAACGTATAAAGCTAGGCTTTTAACGAAAAGGTATCGTTATCAACATTTTGTTGATTACGGTTCAACCTTTTACCTGTTGCCACGGTAAATCCATTTGGATGATGCTTGCTGATACTGCATATTTCATTTATGAAATGTGTCAGTTAAAGATCAAAATCGCTTTCCTTAAACGGAAACCTTTTGGAGTATGTTTATAACATCCTGACGATTTTGTCGTACCTAAACCAGCAAACTAGGTTTGCGGGTTGTTCGATCCATGTTTGGATTGAAGCAAGCATAATGTTCTTGGAGCTGACGTTTTGATGTAATCATAATGGTGTATGATTTAATTCAAAACGAAATAATTCTTGTGTATATAAGGAGGTTAGTGGGAGCGCACTGACAATGGATGTCATGTATAAAATAATGATAATATATGTTATTTCTTTGAAATGATATTCCCATAAAACAATCGGCGAAAGCTTGGCTTTCGAGATAATTCTCCGTAGAATTCTTAGGAGTAACAACCTTTATTCTAGGAATAAAGATATATTGGGATAGATTTAAAGTTGTTAACACTCTCTGAGAAATTATACATTTAAAATGTACGTGACCTGGTGTCTCATACGCTTTGAGCGTATGGAGACACAATCAGACCAATCCGAGTGATAGTCACTGGATTGAAGTTAAGAACATCCGTTAGTATCTCAGAGAACTAAGGATGCTGTCTTAGTCTATGGAGAAGGAGAACTTGAAGTGACTGGGATCGCTGTAGCAAGTTTCCAAACCGATAAAGACGACTATAAGTCGCAAACGGTACTGTAAAGTTTGAATACCGGAACAGTGAGCTGGAAATCTTCCAAGCAAGATACTGTTACCATATAAACAACAAATACGGATTATTGCTGCAGCTGAGGCAACAATAGAAGCCATTTGGGTCGATAATAAATCTAATTAGATTAGATATAGTTCTGTTAGCGGCTGAGCTAGGCGTCAGCACAGGCTAAAGAATTAATGGTCTCATCAATGATCCAGATATATACTTCGATATTCATCTGATTCGTTCAGATCATACATCGTGGCGATGTGATGGTCGTACAAATCGCGTCAGACGATAATCATGTAAATCCGCTGACAAAACCTTTTCTCAGCAATTTGAGCGAACCGTACATAGTTCGGGTGTTAGGCACTCGAGTGACTGGCTATAGGCCAAGTGGGAGATTGTTGGACAATTATGACCCATAGCGTCACTATTTGTACAGATCATGGTGTTGTTGTACAAATTAACTATGTGACAAAGGAGATTGCTATCTTATCATTTGTGATTAGATCACCTTAGATATATAAATGATAGGAGGTCCCTATATTAGTTCCTGGATTGAGAATGATATGAGACAGTATCAGTCCACAAAGGATTAATCATTAAATATCCCTAGTCAGAGTATTATCGAGATTGGACATCGGTAATGCGTAAAAGACTAGTATTGCACTTGTGCACGTTGTGAGGGCATAATAGGCATAGTTCTCATATATTTAAGTATTGGATACTTATGCAAGTGCGGTAGGAGGTTGTGTTTCACCGATGGTACGAGAAACAACTTTGCTCTGGATAGACCCCCTCGGAATCCCATTGGTAGTTTGACTATGTGTCTATGGGAGTCCGACATCATGGTAGGTGTATTTGGTCTTAACCTGAGACTTGCACCGCTAATACTTATGACAATCAATAAACTTTGGTTGAGGTCGTCCAGGGCTTTAACCGGTTCTGTGTACGCCAATACTGGGTATATTGAGAATCGTAGAGTATTGGGTGTGATGTCAAGACGGAAGTATCACTCCAGTCATAGTGGAGATGATGTCACGTAGGATACGGTATTAGTGCTCTTAAGTGCTGCGCGACCATCAGGATATTATGACTAGGTCATGTATATCCGATTATAGAGACTAGTTACCAGACATCCGACATGTGCTTCGTACGGGGAAGAAACAACTCCAGCCCCAGGCCTAGCACGTGACCATCCGATACTAGATCGATATGCACTATACGATGTATACTACGCCTGATACAGATCAATATATTCCTGTAAGGATATTTCTGGAGAATTGGGTAGGCATGGCGCTTTGCTAGAAGCCAACCTTGTCTTGTGAATCGGTAAAACGTTGTACTTGGTACTTACGTGTTCGGATAGTCCGACGACCGAATTTACTGCCAACATATCCGGAGATCTCATGGGTTGCTTCCCAATGATACACCGATGACGTATGACTCGCACTTTAATTAATCTGGGATTATTTCGATGAGAGAGAAAATTAATCTGGGATTAATTACGGAGATATTTTATCTGGGATAAAATATCGTCTAAAGAGAGAGAACGCGATTAATTTGGAATTAATCGGTAAAATAAATTTAATAGCTAAATTTGATTTTTCTATTTAATTTATTCGAATGGGCTAAAATTAATATATCGGATATATTAATATGAATTGGATTTCATTACGAAATTAAAGTCGGACTTTAATGCGAACGAACGAATTAATTTAGAATTAATTCGTAAACGACGTTCGTAATATATTTGCGTCGCATCAATATTTAATTAAATTAGATTTAATTATTTAACGACGGAAGTTCGTTTAATCGGATTAAACGGAACCGAGCCGCGGCAAATGTTCGTAGGGATATTTGAATTTTGAATTTAAATATGTGGGGCCCATGTGTGGTAGGTGTACCTACCACCCAACTACCTTGTTTTACTTTTGGAAAACCATTTACCCACACCTACCAAGTTTAGGGTAAAAGGTGAAATGGTTTTACCTAAATTATATAAACAAAAATCTCTCTCTACACTTTAATAATTATTATTATTCATTAGATGGATTTAAGTAAACCCTAGACAACTCTATCTCTCTCCCATCTCCTTCATGTTCACGCCCAAAGGGCCAAAGCTCACTGTTTTTACTGCTGAAAAACGTGAGCAGTGAGGGAAGTTTTTGTGGATTTTGTGGCAAGATCCAAGTGCTAGTACACTTCTAAGAGGCATACGAAGGTGTTAGGGAAACCCACCCACGAGCCGGGAATCATTAGACGAAGATTGGAGCTTGAAATCTTGGATTCTTGAAGACTCAAAACTGAAATTATTGAGCAGTGGACTGCATGCAGTGGGCGCACCTTGGAGGGCTGAAAAATGGTTTTGTTTGTCTTCAAATCGTCTCAACCGATCAATGTAAGTATTCCGAAACTTCTTTGATATGTATTTCACACATCTTCATGCTTGTTTGATGATCTTGGGACCTAGAATAAAACCAACAAATGGATCTACAAAAGAAAGAGGGGAGTGGACGGTAATGTAGAGACAATTAAAGCAAAGCTAGTGGCAAAGGGTTATACCCAAAAAGAAGGAGTTGACTATGAGGAAAATTTTTCACCAGTAGCCATACTGAAGTCCATTCGAATCTTGCTTTCCATTGCTGCTCATTATGATTATGAAATTTGGCAGATAGATGTCAAGACAGCCTTTTTGAATGGCTATCTTGAAGTGACCATCTATATGGAGCAACCAGAAGGTTTTATAAGTAAGGACGAAAAGAAAAAGGTTTGCAAGTTGCAAAGATCTATCTATGGACTTAAGCAAGCGTCCAGATCTTGGAACATGAGATTTGATGAGGCGATCAAATCTTATGGCTTTATCCAAAATCATGATGAATCTTGTGTTTATAAATTCATCAAGGACAAGCGAGTGGTCTTTCTAATACTTTATGTTGATGATATTCTACTTATTGGGAATAATGTAGAACTATTATCAGACGTAAAGGCTTGGCTAGCTGAACAATTCCAAATGAAAAATTTGGGAGAAGCAAGTTACATTCTTGGGATCCGTCTTATTAGAGATCGCAAGAAAAAGCTGCTACCTCTGTCTCAAGCATTGTTTATTGACAAGATGCTTGTTATATATTCAATGCAAAACTCCAAGAAAGGTAACTTATCTTCCCGTCATAGAGTTGTTCTTTCTAAAAGGCAGTGTCCTTCGACACCCCAAGAGGAATAAGATATGAGACGGATTCCATATGCGTCGGTAGTAGGGAGCTTGATGTATGTTATGCTATGCACAAGACCTGATATATGCTATGCAGTGGGAATAGTTAGTCATTTTCAGTCAAATCCAGGATTAGATCATTGGGTAGCAGTTAAGCATATTCTCAAGTATCTACGGAGAACGAGGAACTATATGCTTGTTTATTCTGGCAGGGATTTGATTCCGATTGGATATACTGATTCTGATTTTCAATCAGATATAGATGATCGAAAGTCGATATCTGGATCAGTATTTACACTTGGTGGGCGAGCTATAGTTTGGAGAAGCATCAAACAATCATGTGTTGTTGATTCAACTATGGAAGCCGAATATGTGGCTGCTTGTGAAGCTGCCAAAGAAGCGGTTTGGCTCCGAAAGTCCTTTACCGATCTGGAAGTGGTTCCAGATATGGACAAGCCATTGTCACTTTATTGTGATAATAGTGGTGCAGTGGCTAATTCCAAAGAACCAAGAAGCGACAAGAGATCAAAACATATTGAGAGAAAATATCATGTGATTAGGGACATTGTGCAACGTGGAGACGTGGCTGTTCTGAAGATTCCATCTGCAGAGAATCTAGCTGATCATTTTACTAAGACGCTGCCTGCAAAGAGTTTTGAGGGGCATCTAGAAGGATTGGGGATTAGAGACATGTCTCATTTGCTTTAGGGCAAGTGGGAGTTTGTTGGGATTTGTATGTCCGACAAGCAAATGTGTTCGAAACATGATTGATTAATAAATTTGTGATTCTATTTTATTCCATGTATGCATTTTGATTTGCTTTATAAAATTCATGAAAATTCCGTGATTATTTATGTAGCTTTAAATTAAACATATATGTGTATGTAAAATATTACATACATATATGCATGGATAAAATTTAAAGAGTAATAATCAAAATTTATCCATGACTATGATTTGATGTTGGGAATCTTCAAATCCAAAGTCATAAATACAGTTCATTCCAGTATGAATGGTATAGTTCTATCCAGACTATATTATGTAGAGACATAAAAATGAATGTATTTTATATAATAAGAGTATATTGGACAAGACCAGATAAAATTGAAAAGTTCTAATAATTCCGTTAAATATAGAACATCAATTTTATCATAAAGATAGTCATATATGTGATGATCTTAATTCATTGTATTTAGCAGACTCCTATATCATATTAATTTATTCTTTAATTTACTCGGTATGGCTTTGTATTTATTACATTTCGTAAACCTTGTATTTTGGGAATGAGTTGAATGAATAGCTGAGAATGCTAACCTAATATAATGAAATCTGTTCATAAGATTCCCTTGTTTGTTAGTTCAGGACTTGAACAATTAGCGCGCAAATTCATAAAAGTTATGAATTAATTGTTCACTTAAGAACTAATGGAAATCAAGGATAAAGATGTAATTGGAGAGGTTAACAGATTTTTTTATATCTAGCTCCTTTACGAATCTGTTATGGAGGATCATCGCATAGGTAATGATTATATCAATAGACGAATACTTTGAGTAATTAATTCTATAATTCTGAGAGTGCAATTCTGGGTATTTAGTGGAGTTATTCCAGAATTAATGATTTCGTTTGATTAATAAAAGAGTTTATGATTAATCGACGAAATTATTGGAGCTTAGAATTATAGGTCCATCGGTCCCCTCGTCGTCTTCTATCACTGTTCGAACGATTATAATTGCGAAGAAAAATAATTGTGAATTGTATAAAATAATTATGAATTTGTTTACACTCTAATTATTCCATGTAACTCTTGTTTGGAAATTATGACAAATGTTGTTCTAAAATATTTATCAATAGATAATGTATCTATTTATTAAATTATGAAAATTAATATTTATTTAATTTGATTAATTAAATTTTAATTTAATGAGATAATATTTTCAAAAGTTTAAAATTTTAAAAAATTGTTTTTAATGAATTATCTTTGATAATTTATAGGATAAATATCAAAGGATTTTATTTTTGATTTTTTGAAAATTAAAATTAATAATATCCTTAATGGATTTGCTTGATAAGAATTTGATTTTGATCAAAGTTAATCAAGAGAAAACAAAATCCTTTTAAAATTGAAAAACCGTGAGCAAGGGTTGTTGTTTTTGGAATTGAGATTTTTTATCAAAATAAAATAGAACAACAAGAAACAAAAACGTAGGCTGGAAAGAGAAAATAAAGGATAATAGTTTTCTTTTATTTTTCTTAAGTTTGATTTTAAGAAAATCAAAATGAAACAGCATCCAGGATTCGTTTCATGTGTTGAGTACACAGATCCTTAATAAATTAGAGTATTTTTCGTAATTATTTTCACGCCCCCACGTGCCATTGGAGGTGAGGAGATAAGTCGAGGAAGATCGTGGTTCAAAGAATCGTGATTCATAAAGATCCAGATCAACATGTATATTTCTTACTTGAGTTCTAAATATTTATGTTATTAATGTGCTAGAAAATACGGATCCGATTTTGATTGTTCATGTATGAATAAAATAATTTTTTTTTACCGAACATGATTTCCGTTGCGCATGAACTTTGAAAACCAACACAAGGCAGTTACAAGAACAATAGAGGAGGAAGAAGTTACAATAGAGGTAGTGGTAATCAAATTTTTAACCAATGAGGAAGAGGTTATAGTAATAATGGCAACTGGAATCATGGCCAAGTCAGGAACTCGAATAATAGCAGTGGACATGCTAGAGGAGGCTTTAATGGTAATCAACAAGGAGGAAACAAGAACTGGAATCCAAACTATGTAACTGAGATCTGTCAAATTTGTCAAAAGCAATGTCATTCAGCAGTTAAGTGCAAAAATAGGTGCAATAGAGAATTTTTATATGATCAATTCAAACAAAGTGGATACCAGTATCAAGGGAATCAGTTTTCAGGGAAAAATCAATTTAACAAAGCAGCTTATATGGAAACACCAGAAACAGTGGCTGATCAAGGGTGGTTTATTGACAGTGGAGCCATTCATCACCTTACAAATGACCTCAGCAACATGAATGACAGTAAAGAGTACACAGGTACAGAAAAGTTACTTATTGGTAATAACTATGGTCTTAAAATTTCACATATAGACACTGCTACCTTAGATACTCTTATTGGTTCTAATCTCTCTCTCACTGATATATTATATGTTCTATCTATTGCTAAAAATCTCCTCAGTATTTCCAAACTCATTGAAGATAATAATGTCTTTGTTGAATTCTCTCTTAACCTTTGTTTTATTAAGGACAAGATGAAGGGCACTCTGCTTGCTCAAGGGATTGCTGATAAAGGACTTTACAAATTGCTACCAGTCTCTAATAAATTGACAGAATACTCTTTTATTTCTTTCTCACATCAACAAGTCGTTTCTATGATGACTTCTCTTGCCTCTGAAGATAGTAACCAGTCAAATTGTGTTGTTCCAATCAATACAGAAAGTAATAATGTTGCACAAGCTTTTGTTGTTTCCAGACCCCGTAGTTTTACTAAACTCAATTTCAAATTGTTGCATCAGAGGCTTGGTCATCCAAGTCCTCATGTCATGAAAACAGCCCTTAAACTCTGTGATAATTTCTCAAGCATTGATAAAGATATGTTCTTTGATTTTTGTGATGCATGTCAGTATGGAAAATTGCATAAACTTCATTTTCCTTCATCCTCAATTAAGACTAAAATGCCTCTGGATTTAGTTTATACTGATCTTTGGGGTCTTGCTGCTATGGAAAAGAAAGCTTTCTCTGTTCCCAAACACTTTGTTACTGTTGATACAAGTTTAACTGTCAAAAAGCTGATCTTTTTAATATGAGAGAGAGAAAAGCTTAAGAATCTTTTTATCCAAATTAAGGTGGCTTATTAAGTAAGCTATTATAGAGGAGTGAGAGTAAGATCTTAGCTCACTAATTTATTGAGTGTAATGGGCTCACCCATCAAAAGCTCATAACATCAATTAATATCGAGTCCAACACACTTTATTAGATCTAAAAATTGGACTTCACAGTTTCTATTACAAAATCAATTATCTTAACGTTTTGTTAAAATCTATATCACAATTAATAGAAGTCCATAATAATAGTAGAATAAAATATTCTAACATGATCTTTATCTGATGAAATCTTTTAAAGAGCCATACTTTTTATTCTCTCATTAATTTATTAATGTCATGATTATATGTTTGATCACGAAATTTGGTCGCAAGGCAACAACAACAATAGTGCTTGAATGGCTTTCGTGTTTCTGGCGCACCATCTCTACTAAATGGATAGAACATTTAAACTAACTGAGCCTCATAATTTTAATTTAAAATTATATATATATATTATGAGATCCGCGTAAATCTACTGTTCTATTAATCAGCATAACAAGATTGACTTGATACACCTAAATTTACTGGTGTCCTTTACAACTTCTTAAAAATAGTTAAATCACGACACATGTACATAACAGTTTCTATGAAAATTATAATATCTTTTTATAAAAGGATTAGGACCCAATATCTTAAATAAAAATATTGGAAGACTGAATCCAAATATTAGAAGACTGAATCCACTTCTTGTATTTTTTATTTTTAAAAGGAATGTCTAAATCTCTTTCTTATATATTATATCTTCATCCCACCCAAATCCCAAATTTAACATATCTCATAGGATTTGATGTGGCCTCTTATTTTCACTGCACGAGTTTAGCCAATTACACTATCTTTGGAGATTTGTATTTAATCTTGAATTATTTGTACTCTATAATGGATTTTATACAGGAATAGTACTAATGTAAATAAGGAAAGAATAATGGAAAATTATAGGATCATAATCTTGGGGATTTGGAACAATTAAACCAGAGATTACATCCTGATTGTGTCTATAATAAGTGGAATTCTTTCCTTAACACCCCTCCCCCCTTAAACTTAAGCTCGCGAAAGGGAATGAAGCTTGAGTTTGGAAATCATCTTTTTGAAAGTTGAGGTTTGGTAAAAAGATCAGCCGTTTGGTCTTCAGATTGTATTTCATGAAGTTGAACATCGCATTGACCGATGTATTGATGAACAAAATGAAAATCGGTTTAATCATATTTTGTGCCCTCATGGTAGACATTATTTTTAGTGATAAAAATTAGACTTTTGGTATAATAGTAGAGAGGATTAGTAGTAGAATGTATGACCCTCATATCACCAAAGAGCCAAATGATTTCTTATGTAGCATGTAACACCCCAAATAAATTTAAGGACTAAATTATTAAGTTTGTGGAAGTTGGAATTTAAATGCGGTTAAGATCAAGTTTAGGGTGACAAACGAATTTTGCCATATAAGTATATATTTTGTACACACACGCACACCCTAAGTTCACTCAGTAGCCACCTCTTCCTTTAATAAAAAAAAATAGAAGAAAGAAAGATAAGAAAAGAAAGAGTCAGAGACGTGAGAGAGAGAGAGAAGAAGAAAGAGAAAAAAGAAGAAAAAGAGAGAAAATAGAATTTTGGTCCCGATCCGGCCGATCCGTAGTCAAAACCCGAGCGAGTCCTTAAGGAAAAGTGTAGATCTCGTCGAGAGGATCATTAAGGTGGTGGTTTCATCTCGGGAAACTCCCAATTTTTGTAGAAATCTCGGTAAGAAACTTTTTATGATTTTTCTCGATTTCCCGTTGATCCGGAACTCCGATCGACGAACCGTCAGCGGCATTAGATCCGGGAGAGGGAGAGGAATACACGGTCGTCGGATTTTTCTTCATCCGACCGGCGTGTGGCGTTCACGCACGCCCTATGTGGCGGCGCGTGGGGCCCACGCGCGGCTTGGGTGAACGGCGCGTGGCCACCACGCACCGGAAAGTGTCTCCGTGCCGACTTCCCGAGTCTCCTCCTAGAATTTCAGACCATTCCGAGTAGTAACGGACCTCCGAATCTTAATTTTCGTTAAGTTTGCGAGAGCGACCGAACCACGTTTCTCGCATATTCTTTCATCTATTCTAGTTAGGATTATGTTCCTTATAGTAAATTATTTTGACTGTTAGGTGATCGTGATACCGTAAGCAGAGACGGTTCTGCTGCATAGTCCCTTTCTCAGTAGCCAGCTCACCAGGTGCGTGGATAAGCCTGTAACATTGATGTTTTCAAAAGTATATAGTATGTATGTTTTCTTAAATGAATTTTAAGGTAATGCATTAAATGAGTTTGTTTTTAGAAGTTTATATATTTTGCTACGAAGTATGGATCGAATATTGATTATGTTGAGTTGGATCATGGAGATCCTATGTTATGATGATATTTTCAGTTTAGATTTTTCCTTGTATTTGGAGGATTAGTCCATATTACAGGGGAAACTCTGCCAGTTTCAGGTCTCTGTCTCACCCCTACCCTACCTAAGGGGACGGGTGTGACTGGTATCAGAGCCCAGGGTTCATAGATTATGTAGACACTTCAATTTCTTTATTAGTTATTCTATGTCTTCTAGCGGTTGACATCTTTCATGTGTTTTCAGATGCCTCCGCGTCTCAGAGTTCGAGGTACAGGTCGAGTCCGTACTCGTAGGATAGCAAATATTGGCCAACCTTCTAGGGCACCTCCAGTTGATGAGGAGGTTAATTCTTATGATGTAGAAACCTTTGAAGGGAACCCTAATCCTGTTGTAGAAGATTCCATAGCCTCGGTTTTCGGGGATAGTACCCCAGTTCATCATCCTCCTAGCAGTAATGTTCCTCCAGCCCCTGCAGCACCTCAGGGAAATATTCCAACACCTCCTCCACCTCCTCCAGTAAATCAGGGTTATCCTATACCTCCTCCGGGTTACTACCCTCCACCTTATTATGCTCCTCCGCCAGCCGATGTTCCTCCTGGTGCTTACCCTTATCCGTATTACTACCCTCCAGCATGGGGTCATGGTCCAGCTCAGGTAGCTCCTATAGTTAATGAAGATAATATTGCTAAAGGAATGAAAGAAAGAGGATCTGTTGAGTTTGATGGGAAGAAGGATCCCATTGTAGCTGGAAATTTCTTGGACAGGATTGAGAAGGCTTTTGAGTTGATGAGATTAACTGATGAACAGAAATGCCACCATGTGTATCAACTTTTGACTGAGCAAGCTGATAAATGGTGGAAGAGTGTAAGAGGTAAATTCTCAGAGACTACTGTGTTAACTTGGGAGAAGTTCAAGAGGGAGTTCATGAGTAATTATATGAATTCTTCTTTTATGGATGAAAAGAGAAGGGAATTTTATAGGTTGACTCAGGGTAGCCGCACAGTAGATCAGTATAACACCGCATTCCATGAGTTAGTGCAGTTTGTTCCACATTTGAGAGACCATGAACAGGGCAAGATGGATCATTTTCTTAAAGGTCTGAATGCATAATTGAGATCCAGGATCCGATTATTTCCTATGGACAGTTTGACAGAGATGGCAGATTTTGCTAGAAAAGCAGAGTTTGCAGAAAGAGAATGGCAAGTTGGGCTAGATTATCAGATAAGGAAGAGAAACAGGGAACATCGATCTTTTAGAGAAGGAAATCAGAGTAAGAAATGGGGTGACTCAAGACCTAGTGGTAGTTATCAGATGAGTTCTGGACAGCCGCAGAAATAAAGTCGACCTACAGTTAGTCAGAGTGCAGTGAGAGCTCCACCTAGTGGGATTCCTAGTGGTCAGCAAGGCCAAGCTCAAGATAGAAGATTTCCACCATGTACTATTTGTGGGAAGAATCATCCTGGAGAGTGCAGATTGGGTACCAAAGGTTGCGTTTTGTGCGGAGAAGTGGGCTACTTGAAGAGAGATTGTCCTAATGTTAATGATAGCAGTAGACAGACTCAGAGGACAGCTGTCCCTCCAGCTCAGAATTTCAGAGGCAATTTTAGTCAGAGTGGGGTTCGTGGTCAGACTTCTGGAGCTCACACAGGTTCAGGTGCTCAGAGTAGAGTTGCTCCAAGTGGTCAGACTAGCAGACCTAGAGCCCAAGGCAGAGTGTTTGCTATGACGCAGCAGGAAGCTTTAGCAGCACCAGAGGTTATCACAGGTATGGTGTCTATCTTTGGTCGAAATGCCCGAATACTTATTGATCCCGGTGCTACACATTCCTTTGTTTCAAAATCTTTTGCATTGCATGCCGATAGAGAAGGGAGTAAGCTAGATTGTGAGTTAGTTGTTGCTACCTCTGTCGGATATTCCTTTATTGCTAAGAAAGTTTACAGAGGATGTGTAATTCGTGTTGGTGAGCATGATTTGTTAGCAGATTTGATTTGTGTGGAGATACATGATTTTGATGTCATTGTGGGTATGGATTGGTTATCTTTTCATCGTGCAACAGTAAATTGTCATGAGAAAGTTGTGGATTTTGAGGGTCTGGATGGGCAAAGATTTTCCTTTAGAGGGGAAAAAAGATTTGTTCCCTCCTATGTGATATCTGCAATACAAGCCAGTAAGTTGTTACGGAAAGGTTGTGATGCCTATTTAGCTCACATAGTAGATACCAGAATAAGTACATCAGAATTACATGAGATTTCGGTTGTGAAGGAATTTGCAGATGTATTTCCAAATGAACTACCTGGTTTACCACCGAATAGAGAAGTTGATTTTAGCATCGATGTAATTCCTGGTACAGCCCCTATATCCCTTGCTCCTTACAGGATGGCTCCTGTAGAGTTGAAGGAGTTGAAGATACAATTGCAAGAACTGCTATATAAAGGCTTTATAAAGCCTAGTTTTTCACCATGGGGGTGCACCAGTGTTATTCGTGAAGAAGAAAGATGGTTCCATGAGATTGTGTATCGATTATCGGCAATTGAATAAGGTTACCATTCGTAACAAATATCATTTGCCTCGGATTGATGACCTTTTCGATCAATTACGGGGAGCCAAGGTATTCTCTAAAATAGACTTGAGATCCGGGTATCATCAGCTAAAGGTGAAGGAAGCAGATATACCTAAGACGGCTTTTAGAACTCGATATGGACATTATGAGTTTTTAGTGATGCCATTCGGGTTAACTAATGCACCAGCTGCTTTTATGGACTTGATGAATCGGGTATTCAAACATTATTTGGATAAGTTTATCATTGTGTTTATTGACGATATCTTAGTGTATTCTAGTAGCGAAGATGAGCATAAAGAACATCTAAGAATCGTTTTACAGACTTTGAGGGAGAAGGGGTTGTATGCCAAGTTTAGCAAGTGTCAGTTTTGGCTTGACAGAATTGCATTCTTAGGCCATGTCATTTCTACAAATGGCATTTTAGTAGATCCCAATAAGATAGAAGCAGTAGTTAATTGGGAACCGCCTACTAATGCGACTGAGATACGGAGTTTCTTGGGTTTAGCAGGCTACTACCGACATTTTGTTCAGGGATTTTCTATCATTGCAGCACCATTGACGAAACTTTTGAAGAAGAATGCAAAATTTGAGTGGACTGAGGAGTGTCAGCAAAGTTTTGATAAGCTTAAGAAATGTTTGACAACTGCTCCAGTGCTTACACTTCCATCAGGCAGTGATGGATATGTGGTGTACAGTGATGCCTCGAGGAAAGGTTTGGGTTGTGTGTTGATGCAGCATGGGAAGGTGATATCTTATGCTTCTCGACAGCTTAGACCTGATGAATTGAATTATCCTACTCACGATTTGGAGTTAGCTGCAGTAGTGTTCGCACTGAAGATTTGGAGACATTATTTGTATGGAGAGAAATGTGAAATCTTCACGGATCATAAAAGTCTCAAATATTTACTCACGCAGAAGGAGTTAAATATGAGACAGAGGCGATGGGTTGAGTTATTGAAAGATTATGATTGTACTATTGACTATCATCCGGGGAAGGCTAATGTAGTAGCAGATGCTCTTAGTAGGAAATCATCGAGTATTCTAGCTCATATGGAAGTTCTACGGTTGCCATTGCTAGTGGAACTCAGATCTTTGAGAGTTGACTTATCAGTTGGTAATTCAGGATCTCTATTAACAACTCTTAAAGTCAGACCTATATTAGTGGAAAGAGTCAGGGAAGCTCAGACTCAGGATGCTCGTTTTATGAAAATCATCGATGAAGTGAAAAAGGAAGAGCGTTCAGATTTCTCACTTAGAGATGACGATACATTGATGTATGAAGATAGATTATGTGTACCTGAAGATGAGAGCTTGAAGAGAGAGATCATGGTAGAAGCCCATTGTTCTGCTTATTCTATGCATCCATGCAGCACTAAGATGTATAGAACTCTCAAGGAGAATTATTGGTGGAAAGGCATGAAGAATGAGATAGTCGAGTTTGTATCAAAGTGTTTATCGTGTCAGCAGATTAAAGCAGAACACCAGCATCCTGCATGTACCTTGCAATCACTTCCTATTCCTGAGTGGAAGTGGGAACACATCACTATGGACTTCGTGTCAGGACTGCCTCGTATGAAGAAAGGACATGATTCAGTATGGGTGATTGTTGACAGATTGACTAAATCAGCTCATTTTCTACCTGTCAGAGTAGATTATTCTTTGAACAAGTTAGCAGAGCTCTATGTTGATGAGATAGTGAGACTTCATGGAACTCCAGTTTCAATCGTATTAGACAGAGATCCAAGATTTACTTCCAGATTCTGGCCAAGTCTACAAGAGGCTTTGGGTACTAAAGTGAAGTTCAGTACTTCTTTTCATCCTCAGACAGATGGGCAGTCAGAGAGAACCATTCAGACTTTAGAAGATATGTTGAGAGCTTGTGTTATGGAATTTAAAGGTAGTTGGGATCAACATCTATCTTTGATGGAGTTTGCTTACAATAATAGTTACCATGCTAGTTTGGGCATGGCACCTTATGAGGCATTATATGGAAGGAAATGTAGAACTCCTATATGTTGGGATAAAGCAGGTGAGAGGAAACTCTTAGGTCCTGAGATTGTTCAGATTACTGTTGATAAGATAGAAGTGATCAGATCAAAGTTGAAGACAGCCCAAGAAAGACAGAAGAGTTACGCAGATCTAAAAAGGAAGGACATCGAGTATCAGGTGGGAGATAAGGTATTTTTGAAGATTTCTCCTTGGAAGAGTGTCATGAGATTTGGCAAGAAAGGGAAGTTGAGTCCTCGGTTTATTGGGCCATACGAGATAGTGGAGCGAATTGGACAAGTTGCCTACAGATTAGCATTGCCACAGGAATTGTCAAAGATTCACAATGTTTTCCACGTGTCCATGTTGAGAAAGTACAGATCAGATCCCTCCCACATTTTGCAGCAGCAACCAGTTGAGTTGAGAGAAGACTTGACATATGCTAAAGAACCAGTGGGAATTCTAACTAGAGAATTGAGACAGCTGAGAAACAGGACGATTCCTTTGGAGAAAGTCCTTTGGGGTAAACACTCGAAAGAGGAAGCTACTTGGGAATGTGAGGAAGACATGAGGAATAAATATCCTCATTTATTTCTACCATCTGGTATGTGAATTTCGAGGACGAAATTCTTTTAAGGGGGAGAGAGTTGTAACACCCCAAATAAATTGAAGGACTAAATTATTAAGTTTGTGGAAGTTGGAATTTAAATGCAGTTAAGATCAAGTTTAGGGTGGCAAACGAATTTTTTCATATAAGTATATATTTTGTACACACACATGCACACCCTAAGTTCACTCAGTAGCCACCTCTTCCTTTAATAAAAAAAATAGAAGAAAGAAAGATAAGAAAAGAAAGAGTCAGAGACGTGAGAGAGAGAGAGAAGAAGAAAAAGAAAAAAGAAGAAAAAGAGAGAAAATAGAATTTTGGTCCCGATCCGGCCGATCCGTAGTCAAACCCGACCGATTTCTTAAGGAAAAGTGTAGATCTCGTCGAGAGGATCATTTTGGTGGTGGTTTCATCTCGGGAAACTCCCAATTTTTGTAGAAATCTCGGTAAGAAACTTTTTATGGTTTTTCTCGATTTCCCGTTGATCCGGAACTCCAATCGACGAACCGTCAGCGGCATTAGATCCGGGAGAGGGAGAGGAATGCACGGTCATCATATTTTTCTTCATCCGACCAGCGCGTGGTGTTCACGCACGCCCTATGTGGCGGCACGTGGGGCCCACGCGCGGTTTGGGTGAACGGCGCGTGGCCACCACGCACCGGACAGTGTCTCCGTGCCGACTTCCTGAGTCTCCTCCTAGAATTTCAGACCATTCCGAGTAGTAACGGACCTCTGAATCTTAATTTTCTTTAAATTTGCGAGAGCGACCGAACCACGTTTCTCGCATATTCTTTCATCTATTCTAGTTAGGATTATGTTCCTTATAGTAAATTCTTTTGACTGTTAGGTGATCGTGATACCGTAAGCAGGGACGGTCCTGCTGCATAGTTCCTTTCTCAGTAGTCAGCTCACCAGGTGCGTTGATAAGCCTGTAACATTGATGTTTTCAAAAGTATATAGTATGTATGTTTTCTTAAATGAATTTTAAGGTAATGCATTAAATGTGTTTGTTTTTAGAAGTTTATATATTTTGTTACGAAGTATGGATCGAATATTGATTATGTTGAGTTGGATCATGGAGATCCTATGTTATGATGATATTTTCAGTTTAGATTTTTCCTTGTATTTGGAGGATTAGTCCACATTATAGGGGAAATTCTGCCAGTTTCAGGTCTCCGTCTCACCCCTACCCTACCTAAGGGGACGTGTGTGACATAGCATCAGTAACAACACAATATTCACATTCAGTATTGGAACAGTAAATAACAGATTACTTCTTACTACTCCAAGAAATGAGTGAATCACTCCAAAAATATAGAGACTAATCATAGAGCTCCGATCAATGAGGTTATCCGCCCAACGAGCATCAAATATGCACAAAGCTTAAGAGAAGATAGAGCTGATAAATGAAGACCATGAAACAAAGCGTCTTTGATGTAGGGGAGGAGATGAATGACAACTTCAAAATGAGCATAGCGAGACACATATATAAACTGACTTAATAACATGAACACCATATGCAATATCAGACTAGGAAACTATCGGGTAGACTAAGTTTTCAACTAACTGTCAGTAGATACTAATATCAGAGATAAATATGTATTTATTTTAAAGATCCATTTACGTCTAATAGAATACGTTTTTGGTGAAAGAATAACCAAATCATATGTTTGTGATTTTTAAAGAACCTGCAATTCATCAGCCATAGTTTTTGCCAAACATGGTTAGAACTAGCCTCGAAATAGAAATACTATTCATATAGGGTGAGAGTCATAAAAAAAATAAAGAAAATATTTAAGTTGATTGGAAGTTTCGTTACTCAACTAGAATATCGAAGTAAAGAATGATTACCTAAATAACGCAAGAGAACTAAAATAAGATCTTAGCTTCCAAAGATTTAGCGTCGTCAACGTACTTTTGATGCAAAAATATTTTACATTTAGCGCTGCTACCTAATATTCGATGATAAATATGAAAAATCGTTAACATATAACGTCGAATATAGGTAACAACGTTAAATGTCATAATATTTTACGTCGCTACCAATATTCGACGCTAAATATTATAATATTTACCATCACTAACGAACTTTCTGTTGGGGTTTTGGCGCGAGCGCAGCGGAAGCTCGCGGTTCGGGTGAAATTGTAATTTTAAAACTTTTTAAATTACCGAATAAATTATTCAATATCCAATATGAATAATTTATTCATATTTCACCTAAACATATTTATTCGATATCAAATAATGACATAAATAGTTAAGAAACGTCGCGAAACTTTTAGGAAAATGTTTTTCCGTAAAATGGCATAAAATATTTTTTTGACCGAACCGACCACCCAACGCAAATGAGGGCTACCCAGGTCAGTCCCCAATAGTGCTAGGGAAGTTCATGGGCTGCTCGAACAGTGACCAACTCACTGTTTGGGCAGCCGTCACCCGGTTGGCTCAAAAGTCACCTAGTAACGTCGTTTTTCGCCTTTTTCGCACATTTCAACTCCGAAATAATTTCCGACAATTGTTCCAACACGCAAAACACATCCAATACATTCATATGACGTTATTTTCATCACCACATGAACAGTATTTCTAGATCTGATCCCGAAGCAATAAATATCAATTTTTCATGCTTAAAATCCAATTTTCCAACATTAATCTAATTAATCTTATCACCAACCAAAGTCACCACAAATGAACCACCCAAGAACAATTCTAGACATTACAAGAGTGGTCATGACACTCTAAAATGGTAACTTGTCATCAAATGATGAAATTGAATAAATATTACAATAATATTATTCAAAACAACTCACACATGCAATGTGCTTCCAATTTCATCCTCCAAATCCAAAAGCCCCAAATTTATAGAAAAGAAGAAACCATAGATCTCACTAGATCTTCAAGAAATAAGAAACATGATTTCTAAGTTTTAGGGATATGTAGAATTACCTTTAATCCACTAATTCCTTAAGCCTTTTTTCTTGATTTTTCTTCCTTTTCTTCCTTGAATCATCAAGCCAAGATTTGAGAGCTTTGGAGGATGTTATTCGGCCATAGCAAGCCATTGAAAAAGAAAAGAAAACATTTTCCCTTTTTTAAAACAACATGACCGACTTTGGTTGGGACAAAATGGTCAATTTATAATTTAATCTAATTAAATATTATAAGTTTTAATTTGACAAATCAAATTTTCACACTTAAAGCTTAATAAAATCATGCCATTTGTAACCAATAATAATCAAACATTTTTCATAACAATTATGAAAAAATATATCACTTAATTATTCAAATATTTAACATTTAAATTTTTAAATAATTAATTAATATCATTATTATTATATATGTATTTTTATTTACATTAAATAACAAATACATATATTAATGGCATGTGTCAAAGTCTCATTTGAGAGTTAATTAATGTGTATCTAATCAAATTATGTATCAAATACAAATACACAATAATTACGATTGACCAAAATACCTTAAAATATGTGTTTTCGCTTAACTGATTAAACGATTCGAATTAACTCATTTAATCCGATGAAGTATTATAAAATAATCTGTATTATTCATAACGCGTTGCCCAAGTGATCAACGAGTACACTTCATATTGTGGGACTCTCTAAGTTTAGGTTTATCCATCATGAAATCCAAGTTCGTGTCCATAATTCACCCATTCATGAATTATGACGACCACAGATAATCTCGCTAAACTTTACAAGTCGAGGTCATTGCATACGTATAATCTATCTGTCACAGGCTATCTATATTATACCTGAGATATAGATAAGAACGTCAAATCCTTATGGTATAATATAGTCGACTTTTAAATTTACGATCTCTAATAACACTCGGAACTTGCTTCTGAAGCTATACCACGGCCATGGATTTACTAGATCGTAAACATGTGTAGGATACCTATGCTCTATACACATGACTGACGGATTCAATCTTGATACGCACATGATATCATTAGCATTAGTCCACACCCAACGAACAGACGGAGATCTGATCTAAATAGATCGGTGACGTGACTGCCATCAAAGTGTGGATGATAACTCATATATCCACAGTGGTATCTCAAGTCGAAAGACCACTATGCTCGCTCAACTCGAGAAGATTCCTATTGACGTTGGTGTACCATATATTAGGAAATCTTCAGTGAGTCATTCAGTGTTTATCAAATAAACACCTACATGTCTATACTAGTCTCCTGAGACTCATGGTTCATTGGGATAAACCATCGGACCAAGTCATGATATACAACATGTACTGGTCTCAGTGGATTTTACTAGCCGACCCGTGTTAGTAAATCTTGACCAGGAACTTTATTTAAGGATATATTACTTTTCGTGACGCTTCCAAATATCAATTACGAACTACGTTATAACTGCGTACTACATTGTAAATCCTAGGGTCTTTGTCTAATATACATGTATCATTAAATCAGATTTACTTTCAATCTAATCATAATTAGATATCTAATCGCAATTAGATCGAATATGTATATAAAATACAAGAGGTGCTACCATTTATTAAGTAATATTATGGAAAAAAAGGCATTGTTCGTATTCATGAATCGGACATAAATACGATCCGTATTGGCACTCCGAGCACTAACCCTAAAAATTTCTCCCACTTGCTCTAGTGCCAATCCATGGTATCATATACACATCTAAATGTGTATCACATACTAATGGCCCTCAATAGCTCACCTGACACTCAAAAGGTATGCAACAACAAGTAAGCCCGCTATTACAAATTGAGTCTGTCCAGCAAACTTGATGAGTGGTAAATCTATCACTATTTCCCACTCATTTAACCTAATATTTTGTATAGTTTCTTGAGTTTTGTGAATATTTTGATGTGTTTTGTGTTATTTTGTAGATAAATAAAGTTTCAGGACATTCTGGAGGTGATTTGGAGCAAAACTATGAAAATTGGCAAAAAGGGCAAAATGGTAATTTTTCCGTGTCGCGACGCCTAACGTGCGCCGAGTACTGCTATCATGCACCGGCTCAACGAGTCAGAATCTGAAAAGTTGACTTTGCTAACGTGCACCGTGCCACGTGTCACCATCACAGAAGATTTGCTAAATTGCGCCTGCCACGTGTCATCATCCTACGATGCCGACAATCATCATCTATGCTAACTTACGCCTGCCACGTGTCATCATCTCAAAAGATCGGCTAAAATGTGCCGCATGCCACATGTCAAAAATCTATGGTGCCGACAGAATACGCGTGACACGTGTCACCTTCTTATTGGACGGAATTATTGGCAAATCACATTCTGCCACGTGTCGCCTTTCCATTGCACCACTTTCTGCGCGTGCCACGTGTCATTTTCTGATTGTGCCAACAGACGCGTGGTCAAAGCCGCGTATGACTAAGTTACTGTATGTGGCGTCGCGACGAGTGACCTCTTGGAGTCGCGACGCTGGACCAAAATCTGCCTATAAAAGGAGGCCGCCAGATTCATTTTTCTTTATGCTTTCCTTGGGAGCTTTTCCCTGTTTTTAGAGGATTGCATCTAGTTTTGTATATATAAATAATATTTTTAATTATGTATTTTAATTTTCAGAAATAGTAATAGTAATAGTAGTTCTTCTTCTTCTATTTTCTTTTATGTTTTGTAGTTAATTTACCGCTGGGGTAAAATGTGAAACCTTTAATATAATTATATAGGTAAATCTCACTTAATTATAATATTTAAATTATAATGTAACTGGATTAATTAATGTCAGACTTTATTACCGCCTATATGGCTGGTTTAAATATAAATTACCTTACCGCCTATATGGCTGGTTTTTATGTGACAGATAATTACCGCCTATATGGCTGGTGTAATTGGACTAAATGGATTACCGCCTATATGGCTGGTTTTAAATGTTTAATATTATTAATTCCTGAGAAAGCAGAATATAAAATAATTTATATATTATAATAAGTGAGATTCCTAGATAAGAAATATTAATTGTGGATCCTTTAACCCCAGTATTTTATTTTATTCTAGGGAAGTGATGAAACACAATATCCACACTTAATAATTGATTTTCTTTTTATGGGTAATTCTTTAGTTTGTTTATTGAGTCTTAAGCTTAATGCTTCTTGTTGTCTGATCACCAATAAGATTGATGTGGTAAATCTAAAATGAACTAGACATAGGGATTTTAGGTTTCAGCCTTAGATTTAATAGCCCACGATCTTCCTTGAGGATAGATAACTCTTTAATAGATTTCCTTATAGGATAGGAATATACCTGTCGGGCGGGAGTAGCCATAATTGGAACTTAAACTTAATGAATCCAGATAATTTGGTTGACATAGACATATGGTTCAATTGGGTTAAACTGGGTATCTGCGTCTGACCATCGACAGAGGCTTTTGCATAATTTAGTGTTCCAGGTTAGTAAACTGATTTATTACAGAAACATAAAATAACCATTTCATCTTTAAAATGATATTAGAATGATTCCCGACCCTAGATCTTTGTGTCTTTTGTTATTTTCCTTAGTATTTTCTTTTATCTTTTAATTTATTTACTTATTGTGCAAAACCACATTCAACCAATCAAACAATCATTCTCTTCTCCATTTAATTAGATATTTGTAAATAAATAGATTCAATAATTAATAACAATAGTAGGAATTAAGTCCTCGTGGGATCGATATTTTTATACTACTTGAACGATACGTGCGCTTGCGTTATACATGTGTGTTTACGCCGGTCAAAACTAAATTATTTTCCTTAGCCAATATCATTCATATTTTGTAGAACCCAAGTTCTACATCAATATGACTCAGATGCGATATCAATATTGTGCTATAGCTATTAAGTTGTTGTTGTGATATTTTATATCGTACCGCAAGTGTACGGTGTCAAGTTTTAGTATAAATCAGAGTTAAAAGTGTCGAACCTACAGGGATTGCGTTAACTCGCACTAAGTACTACAATTGATAATCCTAACTTTATTTAGACAATAATTAATAAAGATTTAACTAAATAAATAAATATGAAAATAATAAAATAGGAAGAACTAATACGATAGAGATTCTGGATCATGATTTCACCTAGTTGTCGCCTATGTATTTTCCATGCCAATTAATCATTGTTCAGTTATTTTGTTTATAAGTCAAGACTCCTAAAATATCCACTCCCTCTCTCGAGTGCCAAGTGAAAATATCATCAACTATAGACTTCGATATCTCTATAAAAATCCAATAGTTAACGACTCATTACGCTTTGTGATTCTATGTTAACGACTTCAAAGGACTATAGATTCTCTCGAACTCTATAAAATCCTAGGCTATATTCTCTAGATCTATTCAAAATCTCATCTCTCGAGTGATAGATTCTAAACATATATCATTATATTTGTGGCCAGCAAACACAATGCATTAAACTCAAGAGAATAAAAATAAACTGAATAAAACTTCATAACAAAATTGACAAACAATTACAAGGTTCAACCATCGATTACACCATTCTCTAGAATTAAGGAGTTTAGTTCATGAATCAAGATAAAAACAATGATAAACAAGTCATGAATCTAATGGAAATCATTAGAGTTCTAAGAAAGAAATAAGAAGATAAAACCCGAATTGAATCTCTCCCTCTTCGGACGTTAATGCCTTTATCTCCTCTTGTTGCTCTTCAATCCTCCTCCTTGGATCTCTAAAAATATGTGTTTCTGTGTTTTGTGCTGTTTATTAGCCTTCTCTTTTGAATTTGGACGAACTGTTATATTTATAGTAGAATCTGGTGGTCATTGGGTATTTTAGAAAACCCTAAAAATCAAATCCTGTAACGCATAGGTTTTCCTCTGCAGCGCCGTGGCTCGAACAAGTGGCGCCTCAGCGCCAAATACTCGGTAATTTGTATGGGATGTGTGCTGTTTGAGGGCACTATGGCCCTACATTGGTGGCGCCATGGCTCTGGTTATTTGTATGTGTTATGCGCAGATCTCTTTAAATAATGTGATGGGCCCACGTGCTTTCTCTTTTATTTCATTGTTTTCTCACTTGGTCAAAGATGGTGGCTAGTCTCATGCCACTTTTGTTATTTTGATTTGGTCAACATTGGTGGCTTCTCTTTCTTTTCTTTACTTATTTTGTAAAATCAAACACCAAGTTAGGGCCCACACATGCCTTCTCACGTCATTCTTTCCAATTTTGGGCGCTGCGGCATTAAGACTTGGGCGTCGTGGCTCCGGTGCACATAAATGAATAGATCTCCTCGAGTAGATGCAAATCGATATATTATGGGTCTCGTAACTATTTCTAGATCAAAAGGTATAGCCTTCTTCAATTCAGTGCGCAGCTGATGCTGGTTTTTACCTGTTCTTTAGTCCGATGCTCCAAATAGGTCCCGAAACACGCGTAATTGATCCATTCTTCATTTTCTAATGCTTCCTATAAACAATTCATAAAATAAACTATAAATGACATTAAATGATACGAAACATAACAAAATAATATGCTAAAGATGCTAGAATAAGTGGGTATAAACCACACTTATCAAACACCCCAAACTTAATATTTTGCTAGTCCCAAGCAAAAGACAAAATAAAAACTAAATATAAATAAACAAATAACAATTACCAAATTAACTAAGCCACTTTCGTATGGATCACGATTGTATTTAGCGTATGCAACAAGCCTTTAAACCCATAGGCGGCTTTAGTGGACGAGTTATAGTCTTGTGAGGGCTTACAGTGACGATACCCACAAACGTCATTCACACACAATCATGCAAAAATATTAAACAAATAAAAATCAAATAACATAATCCTGATAGTTATGCATAATATTGTCCTTAAAGAAAGCTTATAAATGAAATTAGAGAACCTTCAAAGTACGCAATTCAGCTCAGATCCAAGTTCCTGAATAATTCATCTAGGCTAGACTCACAGTGTGTGTGTGTAAAGGTTCATTCACAGCTTGATTCCTAAGTAAGCCAACTTAATGATTTCGTTTAAAAACTGAGATCGATGGGTCAAACAAACATAGATATCTCAATTAAGCTATGTAATTGCTTTATTTTGTGCTCAATATGGTATGATTTTTTTCCCTTTTCTTCCTTGTCTCTTTTTACTTCTCTTTGCACTTTTTTTTTTCAATTTTTTTTCATCAACACACCTACCCTTTAAGTTAGCATTTCTCCTCATGGTGGTCCTAATACTCGCCCATGGGTAGCTTCACGCTTATCGGTTATAGGTGGTTTAATTTCTTTCCTTAGAGACATTTTTTTTAGCTATACCACACTTCATAACACTAGCAAATCAGGATAGATATCTAAGCAAACGGTCATTCATCGACATGTAATTTCTTCAACTTGTCACCTTGTCAACTACTTAAGTTCTTACTGCTAGAAACCTATTATTAAGTGCTTATGAGTCTAACTTAGATTAACTACTCAAAACATCAGATAAAAGTAGATTGGGCACTTATTGTTTCTAATATTTCATCCATAAACAAACAATATCATCACAGGATTTATGCTTTACTATAGAGGACATAAAAATAAAAATAATTTAATTTTTTTTTACTAAAAATATATATAGCAGGAATACATGCACACACCCCCAAACTTAAAACTTTCATTGTCCTCAATGTAGGATAAATAAAAAGAAACTAGATTAAGGAACAACACTACCGTGCATGGAGTTGATCAAGCTCCTGCCGGTTAGAATTTGGTTGTGCGGCGTTGTGTGTCTCGTGCTACCTGTAAAAATAGCATGCAAAACGAATAAATAAACAAATAGCACACAATAAAATAAAAATTAAAAATAAAGAAAATAATAATAAAACAAATACAAGGGTTGCCTCCCCGCTAGAGCTAAGTTTAACGTCTTCATGTTGGACAATTATGACCCATAGCGTCACTATTTGTACAGATCATTGTGTTGTTTTACAAATTAACTATGTGACAAAGGAGATTGCACTCTTATCATTTGTGATTAGATCACCTAGATATATAAATGATAGGAGGTCCCTATGATTTATTCCTGGACGAAGAATGATATGAGACAGTATCAGTCCACGAAGGATAAATCCTTAAATATCCCAAGTCAGAGTATTATCGAGATTGGACATCGATAAATACGTAAAAGACTAGTATTACACTTGTGCGCGTTGTGAGGGCACAACGGCATAGTTCTCATATATTTGGGTATATGATACTCATGCAAGTGTAATAGGAGGTTGTGTTTTACCGATGGTACGGGAAACAACTTTGCTCTGGATAGACCCCCTCAGAATTCCATTAGTAGTATGACTATGTGTCTATGGAAGTCCGAAATCAGGGTAGGTGTATTTGGTCTTAACCTGAGACTTGCACCGCTAATACTTGCGACAATCAATATACTTTGGTTGCGGTCGTCCAGGGCTTTAACAGGTTCTGTGTACGCCTATGTTGGGTATATTGAGAATCGTAGTGTGTTGGGTGTGATATGGAGATGATGGTCACGTAGGATACGGTACTAGTACTCTTAAGTACTGCAGTCATTGGGATAAAATGACAAGGTCATGTTTATCCGATTATAGAGACTAGTTACCAGACATCTGACATGTGCTTCATACGGGGCAGACACAATTCCAGCCCCAGGCCTAGTACGTGATCATCCGATACTGGACAGAAATATGCAATACTATGTATACTACGCTTGATATAGATCATTTATTCATGTAAGGATATTTCTGGAGAATTTGGTAGGCATGGCGCTTTGCTAGAAGCGAACCTTGTCTTGTAAATCGGTAAAACGTGGTACGAGGTACTTACGTGTTCGGATAGTCCGACGACCGAATTTACTACCAACATATCCGGTGATCTCATGGGTCGCTTCCCAAAGATTCACTGATGACGTAAGACTCGCACTCTAAATTAATCTGGGATTAATAAGATGAGAGAGAAAATTAATCTGGGATTAATTGCGGAGATATTTTATCTGGGATAAAATATCATTTAAAGAGAGATAATGATTAATTTGGAATTAATCGGTTAATTAATATATTTGATATATTAAACGAAATTGGATTTCGACGCGAAATTAAAATTAGATTTTAATTCGGGCGAACGAATTAATTTAGAATTAATTCTTTAGCGACGTGAATAGTGACTTCGCTAGGCGTAATCATTTAATTACGTCGCAACGGAAAATTCGTTAATTTGGATTTAGCGAACCCGAGCCTGAGATTATTTGCGAGCGCATTCGCATTTCGAATTCGAATGCGGCACCCAAGTCAATTAAGCGTCAAATCGCTAGTCGTATCTAGCGTCACATCAAGCGTCAAATCATGTCACTTTGAGTGATGTAACCATTGATTGATTGATTGATGTGACTTGATGTGAGTTGATGTTTGAGTGTTTGACTCTCAAGTGTGATGGTTGATGTGAGTTGTTGGATTAATTAAAAGCTATTTACCTTTATTTGATTTAGGTATTTGACTTTTAATAAAAATTGGTATTAGATACACAATTAAATTAAGAACACACACAACTTTCTCTCCTCCTCTCTCCTCTCATTTTCACGCCCAAAGGGCTGAAAATTCTTCTGGTTTCTGCACAATGCCGAGACAGTGAAGGGAAGCAAGAGTGCTTGATTTTTATGGCAAAAATCAAGAGAGCTAGCACTCCGAGAGACATGCGAATGTGATAGGGAAGTCCACCCATGAGCCGGGAATTGTTTGACGAAGCTTGGAGCTTGACGAAGGAGCTCAAAAACCAACCATGGAGGATGCCAAAAACCAGTGAGCTGTGACAGTCCACTGCCGAGCAGAATTCCAATTTTTGTTCGTCTCTGCGTCGCTCAACCGATCGATGTGAGTATTCTGCAACTTCGTTGATTTGTATTCGCACTTATTTCATGCTTGTTTATGATCTTGGGACCTTAATAGAAACCAACAATGGTATCTTGAGCAAGGTTGAGTATGAAATTGATTTAGGGCTTAAAATTGGGTAAATTGATTTTGAGCATGATTTTATGAAATTGGATGAATGAATATGCTTAATTGATGTTTAATTGAATATTGATTGGATCAATTTCATGAATTTTTGTTTGGAACATTTTTCCCCAAATTGAGTTGGATTTAATTTGGCTTATTGGGCTTGGGCTTGGTTGTACCAAGTTAGGTTTAGGCCAAATGGATTGGATCCAATTGGCCCAAAACCACCTCCATAAAGCCCAAATGCTACTTAATGGACCTTTAAAGTTTAGTTGGGCCTAATGGGCTAAATTGATTTCTAGGCTTATGGGGTAATTCTCGGATTGGACTTTGGTTATCGGTTTGACCCGAGTTGACCAAAAGTCCACGCTTTAAAGAAATTAATTAAAGCCCATTGGACTTTAATTAAATTGACGTTGGACGTGAATCAGGCTTTGAGACCCGTAACGATTAAATTTAGAATTTAAGTCGTAAAAGATCATTAATAAAGTGTAATATTTAATTTGGAATTAAATAGCGAATTAGTATTAAATACAAATTGAATTGGATTTAATTATGTAGTTTAATTTAATTCTAGAATTCGTACTTTATGTACTTATTCGCAAAAGAAGTTTGAATCGAGCAAAATCAAATCGTTGTTTGAATATTGGATGATCACTAATTATCAGATTAATTAATTTGATTAGATTGATTGATAACATGCTTGTTTGAATACATGGTTGCGATGCATGAATAATGTATATCAGATGGATATTAGATAGGTGGGACAATTTTAGAAATTGTTGTAATAAATTTGATTTATTAATTAGACTTGCGTGTCCAGCCTTATACCTCCATATTCTTTGTATTCTCTTCTCACCTATTCCCCTCAATGTAAATGAGGTTTCTTTATAAGTGTAGTGTAACGGGTAGAAGTAATACATGTGCTAGCGGGAGAGAGAAAGGGAGAGATTTTATCTAGGATCAATGTGTAAAGTATCCATCCGCATATCATTATTATTTTATTATACGTGCTTTATTATGTGTTTAGAATGCATGTTTAAGGGTATATGATGATGAGACCTTAACAAAGATAATAAATTGGTTGCCAATTTGCACTCGAAAAATCCTCGCAAAATATTAAGCGTTTTTCCTTCCATTGAGTGATTCTCACTCAAGATCCGAGACTGGCATTGGCTTGTTGGCCAAAGTCAAGGCCTTTGTCTGTCGAGGATGTGTTTGAATCAATTAGGCTTTGTTCCATATTGGTGTCTTGTCCAAGTTGTGTTTTATTTGCCAAAGTCAAGACCATTTCTTGTCTATCGACATTGATTACGAAGCTTTCCATGGTCAATGGGTTCCGCTTAACTGGGATCACTAAGTTTGTTGTGCCAAAGCCAAGGCTTAGTTGATTCAGAGGAAAAAGGTTAGGTAATACCTTGGATGTATTGGCATATATAAGATATATGTTTCAGACTTGGATGTCCCCTACCGGATCTAGGAATTGGATTGGATCCAATCGACCTTAGAGATCTACCTAGTTAATTATCATACAATTTGTTGGCCAAAGTCAAAATTGTGTGATATTTAATGGGATCCTAGCCCACTAGGAAACACAGTTTCCCTAGTAGTTGACAGAGGGTTAGAGGCTCGCCGAAAAATAGTGGGAGGCAAGAATTGAATTTGCAATATTCGTTTAATTACTTGCCATACGTACTCATTCAAATATCATTCGTCAAATTATTAAATGTTAGTTGGACTAATATTTAAATTGTTGTTTTAATTAACAGTTGGACTGTATTCAAACTATTCATTTAAAGTTGATTTTATAATTGGATTATAGTAATCAATATAATTGATTTTAATCTATTAAATTATAGTTGATTAAATAGTTGGACTATTGTAATCATTATAATAAATAGTACCTAAATCTTTGATTAAATAGTTGGACTATTAGAATCAAGATTAAATTGAAAGATTGACATTTAAAACATAATCCTAAGGAAAATGTATTTAAATGGTTTAATTTTCATATTGGGAATATAATTTCAGGATGGTCCTGAAAAATAATAAGTTACTTTATTTGATAAAATAACATATTAGGCCTAAGCCCGGAGTTAAGCAAATAGTAGAGCATAATCTTTGGAAGATTTATGTGATGATAACTTAAGTGCTTAATCTATTTAGCTTGTCGCAGTATACTCCTTAATTTCTGAATCAGAACTAAGGATTAGATCCTTAAAGTATGATAATGAAATTGAAGGATCTTCATAAATCTATACTTAGATTTTAGAAGTACTAAATTGCAATAAATAACTCTTGGAGAGTTAATGACTATTCTCAATGAGATAAAGTCAAAATTTGCAATAGGCAAGTAGCGCAAGGCGCACCTTACTTCGATATTCTAGAAACCCGAGGCTTGGCCAAAGGCTACTGGAATGTGAAAAAGGTCAAAGGCAAAATCATTATAATCTTCTAGGAAGATAAATGACATATCCCAAAATGTCTGCATATTGTGGCAAACGGGATTGCGGAAGCGTGACTGCCGTTTGAACAAAGCAGACATGAAGGAATTGAAGACGAGCAAGGCTCTGACTTCAAATATGTTTGTCAAATTATGTTCACTACTAGTATTAAAATTGGATTTTAGATACTTAGTATGATACATAAATATATGTATTGATGTTCAGAATCTGTTTTGAACAGGATTAGACTTCAATCGAGATTAATCTGAGATTTGGAAACGGGACGAAAGTCACTGTTTTAACCGTAGATACCTAACTTTAGGAACTACCCTTGGGTGTGTACTTAAATTAGTGAACTGTTATAAATTGACTAGTTTAACTAGAAACATCATCTTTATATCAGTGTTTAACCCGCTGCGGGTGAACCTTTATATTCTAGAACACTAAAGTATTTTATTATATAAAGATAATATTGAGATAAACACATTAGATGTGAATAACAGAATTTATATTTTGAATATAAAATATCTCAAACATATAACATGACAAACAAATAGCTCAAATTGATTTGATCAGAAGAAACTGATGTGGCATTGTTGTCTGTGACATAATCAAACAAGACTCGTATATCTACACTTTTGAAGAGTGGGTACTCGGACTAATTTGATTCCATTCAAATAAAGTCTATGAATTTAGTTTGTTGGGCAAAGTGCCTAAAACACCTTTACTTGGTAAAAGTGCAAATGCCACAGATCTGTTAGCCCTAGTTCATAGTTAAGCAAGTGGGCCCATGTCTAGCTAGGCTAGATGTGGATATGAATATTTCGTGACCTTTACGGATGTGACATCGCGTCATGGTTATGTGTTTCTTTTGAAGAACCCAAATCGAAAACTTTTAAGTTTTCGACGCGAAATAGACAAACAGATCGGCTGAAGTATTAAATCGTCACGGTAAGACCGTAATGGAAAATACTTAAGCAATACGTTTCTTATATACTTGAAAGAGTATAGTATTCTTTCAAATGAGGACTCCTCCCGGAACACGTCAGTTTGACGGTGTGTCCGAAAAGAGTAACTGAATTTTGTTAGACATGATAAGGTTGATCATGAGTCGCTCTGAGCTACCATTTCCTTCAACGGATAAGCATTAACAGTGCAGAACTTATTTAGAATAAGGTTTCATAAAATCTGTTTGACAGATTTCATATTAGATATGAACAGGAAAGAAACCGGGTTTCTCATTCCTGATAATTTGGGTATGCTAGGCATGTGTTTGGATGATACCAAACTAGAACCCAAATTGGATAAGTGCCAATTGTAGGTTATCCTAGGGATACCATAAGTATTGTTCTTATACATCTCACAAGAGAATAATTAGATTATTGCTCACCATGCGATTTTCCTAAGAGGAATACCGATATGCAGTGGTAAGTAGGAGGATAGTAAAACTCGATGAAAATCGGAGTAATACTATTCAAGGCATCGAATCTTAATGGAACATAAATAGTTCATCAATGATGAAACTATTACCAATAATCTTCGAATACATAAGAACCGCGTAAGTCAGAGAGAGTCAGAAAACAACCTGGGGTATTGGTTTCTGATCTCACCTCGTAAAGATGTTAATCTTATTGAGGTATACCAACTGACTACGTATGAGGAAGTGATACAAGGTATCGACTCCCTATTATGGCAAAGTGTCATATGATCCAAAATGGATTCCATGTATATCAACAAGTTTGGATACTAATTGATGTACCGCAAGACATTGTGCCTATTGGTACTTTATAAGTCTTCAAGGAAAACATACAGGGATGGCAACATACCAACGTATAAAGCTAGGCTTTTAGCGGAAAGGTATCGTTATCAACATTGTGTTGATTACGATTCAACCTTTTACCTGTTGCCACGGTAAATCCATATGGATAATGCTTGCTAACGCTGCATGTTTCATTTATGAAATATGTCAGCTAAACGGGAAAATCGCTTTCCTGAAAAGGAAACCTTTTGGAGGATATTTACGACATCCTATCGGTTTTGTCGTACCAAAACTAGCAAACAAGGTTTGTAGGTTATTTGATCCATGATTGGATTGTAGCAAACATAGGTTCTTGGAATTATCGTTTTGATGTAATCATAATAGTTTATGATTTAATTCAAAACGAAATGATTCTTGTGTATATAAGAGGGTTAGTGGGAGCGCACTGACAGTGGCTGTCGTATAAATAATGATAATATGTCATTTCTTGGAAATGATATTCCAATAAAATAATCGGTGAAAGCTTGGCTTTCGAGAAAACTCTCCGAGAACTCATACATTGAAAAATGTACGTGACCTGGTGTCTCATACGCTTTGAGCATATGGATTCACAAATAGGCCAATCGAAGTGATAGTCACTGGATTGATGTTAAGAACATCCATTAGTATCTTAGAGAACTAAGGATGTTATCTTAGTCTATGAAGAAGGAGAACTTGAAGTGACTGGGATCACTACTGTAATTTTCCTAAACCAATAAAATGACTATAAGTCGCAAACGGTACTAAAAAGTTTGAATTACGGTACAGTGAGCTGGAAATCTTCCAAGCAAGATACTGTTACCGAATAAACAACAAATACGGGTTATTGCTGCAGCTGAGGCAGCAATAGAAGCCATCCGGGTCAATAACAAATCTAATTAGATTAGATATAGTTCTGTTAGCAGCTGAGCTAGGCGTCACCACAGGCTAAAAAATTAATGGTCTCATCAACGATCCAGATAAATACTTTGATATTAATCAGATTCGTTCGGATCATACATCGTGGCGATGTGATGATCGAATAAATCGCATCAGATGATAATCATGCAAATCCGCTGACGAAAGCCTTTCCTCAGTAATTTGAGCCAACCGTACATAGTTCGGGTGTAAGACAGTCGAGTGACTGGCTATAGGCCAAGTGGGAGATTGTTGGACAATTATGACCCATAGCGTCACTATTTGTACAGATCATTGTGTTGTTGTACAAATTAACTATGTGACAAAGGAGATTGCACTCTTATCATTTGTGATTAGATCACCTAGATATATAAATGATAGGAGGTCCCTATGATTTGTTCCTGGATGGAGAATGATATGAGACAGTATCAGTCCACGAAGGATAAATCATTAAATATCCCTAGTCAGAGTATTATCGAGATTGGACATCGATAAATACGTAAAAGACTAGTATTACACTTGTGCGTGTTGTTAGGGCACAACGGCATAGTTCTCATATATTTGGGTATAGGATACTCATGCAAGTGTAATAAGAGGTTGTGTTTTACCGATGGTACGGGAAACAACTTCGCTCTGGATAGACCCCCTCATAATTCCATTGGTAGTATGACTATGTGTCTATGGAAGTCTGAAATCAGGGTAGGTGTATTTGGTCTTAACCTGAGACTTGCACCTCTAACACTTGCGACAATCAATATACTTTGGTTGCGGTCGTCCAGGGCTTTAACAGGTTCTGTGTACGCCTATGCTGGGTATATTGAGAATCGTAGTGTGTTGGGTGTGATGTCAAGACGGAAGTGTCACTCCAGTCATATGGAGATAATGGTCACGTAGGATACGGTAATAGTACTCTTAAGTACTGCAGCCATCGGGATAAAATGACAAGGTCATGTTTATCCGATTATAGAGAATATTTACCAGACATCCGACATGTGCTTCGTACGGGGCAGACACAATTCCAGCCCCAGGCCTAGCATGTGATCATCCGATACTGGACAGAAATACGCAATACTATGTATACTACGCTTGATATAAATCATTTATTCCTATAAGGATATTTCTGGACAATTGGGTAGGCATGGCGCTTTGCTAGAAGCCAACCTTGTCTTGTAAATAAGTAAAACGTGGTACGAGGTACTTACGTGTTCGGATTGTCCGATGACTGAATTAACTACCAACATATCCGGGGATCTCATAGGTCGCTTCCCAAAGATTCACCGATGACGTATTACTCGCACTGATGAGAGAGAAAATTAATCTGGGATTAATTGCGGAGATATTTTATCTGGGATAAAATATCATTTAAAGAGAGATAATGATTAATTTAGAATTAATCGATTAATTAATATATTCGATATATTCAACGAAATTGGATTTCGACGCGGAATTAAAATTATTTTTTAATTCGGGCGAACGAATTAATTTAGAATTAATTCATTAGTGACGTGAATAGTGACTTCGCTAGGCGTAATCATTTAATTACGTCGCAACGAAAAATTCGTTAATTTGGAATTAACGAACCCGAGCCTGAGATTATTTGCGAGCGTATTCGCATTTCGAATTCGAATGCGGCACCCAAGTCAAATCAAGCGTCAAATCATGTCACTTTGACTGATGTAACCATTGATTGATTGATTGATGTGACTTGATGTGAGTTGATGTTTGAGTGTTTGACACTCAAGTGTGATGGTTGATGTGAGTTGTTGGATTAATTAAAAGCTATTTACCTTTATTTGATTTAGGTATTTGACTTTTAATAAAAATTGGTATTAGATACACAATTGAATTAAGAACACACACAACTTTCTCTCCTCCTCTCTCCTCTCATTTTCACGCCCAAGGGGCTGAAAATTCTTCTGGTTTCTGCACAATGCCGAGACAGTGAAGGGAAGCAAGAGTGCTTGATTTTTGTGGCAAAATTCAAGAGAGCTAGCACTCCGTGAGACATGCGAATGTGATAGGGAAGTCCACCCATTAGTCGGGAATCGTTTGACAAAGCTTGGAGCTTGACGAAGGAGCTCAAAAACCAACCATGGAGGATGCCAAAAACCAGTGAGCTGTGACAGTCCACTGCCGAGCAAAATTCCAGTTTTTGTTCGTCTCCGCATCGCTCAACCGATCGATGTGAGTATTCCGTAACTTCGTTGATTTGTATTCGCACTTATTTCATGCTTGTTTATGATCTTGGGACCTTAATAGAAACCAACACTTCAGCCAGACGCAACCACCCAAAATGGTTATGGTGGCTTAAACGTAGTGAATCGGGTAATCTCATCAGTTTTCTTTTTTGGTATCCACCGGTTCTTATGACATGAAAAAGACAGCTTGGCAGACTGTGGTAATTTATCCATAGATGGTCCCCCCAGGATATGTAGATTGTCCCCCAATTGGAAATTCTGGACTGCACATTCGGAAAAATTGGCTCGACCTCCTTTTTAACCTTCCAGTGATCTTCTCCAAGTGAGCACTGACCTTTCTTTTCTTTTCCTCTTTTAACGACGCTTTGGGAGAGGTTTCAGGTTTAGCTGCGGAGAATCTTCCTTTATGCATGACTGCACTATGCTCGTAGGTTGTTGAAATACTGACTCACCCTGTGTGTTTGCAACTCCCTTCTCTACTATATCTACCCTGTGACATTCTGCATCACCTTGAGAACTCGAAATGGCTCTGAAAACACTGAAGGTGACTTCTTCATCTTGACCTCTCATTATCAATTCACCTTTGTTCTCTTCTTCTGTTACTGTTTCCTCCTGAAATACCATTTCATTTTCTTTACTGCCCAAGTCCTGAGAGGTTTTTTTAAACTCTTTTCCGCTCCTACAGGTTATGATTTGACATTGCTCATTGGGGTTGACTTCAATATCAATCGGAAACACCAATGTCTGTTGATTGGCCATGGAAGAAACAAGCAACCAAATTTGCGCTTCTAAAGATTTCATATTTGCCTCTATATTGCCCATTCGTGTTTCGATGTTATCCAGCCTTGACTCATTCTTCTCAAACCTCTCTGAAGTTGTAGCTACAAACGTGCTCATGAGGTCTTCTAAGGAAGGATTCTGCTCAGCTCTTGGATACTTAAAGCCATGAGGAGGTTGCAAAACGTTCTCCATATCAGCATATGAAAAATTCAGATGATAATAATTAGGCATACGACTGCCTCTATAGTTGTTGAATTTCCGATTGTTCACATACTGTACTTGTTCAAATCCTGCTCCTCTGTTGGGTAAAAGCATTCCATTAACAGAAGCAGCTTCAATAGACGGTTAGCCCATTTGATTTGTCAATACTGCTAGATGAGTTATGAGGGATGATACTTGGGCTATCAGTGCACCAATAGGATCTGCCATTGCTTATTTTCCAACTCTCATTGTACGAAAAGAAAAAAAATATAAGAAAGAAAAAAATCAAATAATATAAAAAAAAATAAAGTAAAAAAAATAAAAACAAAAATAAAAATAAAACTTAAGACAAAAATAAAAAAATAAATAAAATCTAAATTAAAGCTAAGATTACTTGGTAATAATATTAATGTGAATTAAACAAACAATCCCCGACAACGGCGCCAAAAACTTGTTGTGATATTTTATATCGTACCGCAAGTGTACAGTGTCAAGTTTTAGTATAAATTAGAGTTAAGAGTGTCGAACCCACAGGGATTGCGTTTACTCACACTAAGTACTACAATTGATAATCCTAACTTTATTTAGACAACAATTAATAAAGATTTAACTAAATAAATAAATATGAAAATAATAAAATATGAAGAACTAATACGATAGAGATTCTGGATCCTGATTTCACCTACCTGTCGCCTATGTATTTTCCATGTCAATTAATCCTTGTTCAGTTATTTTGTTTATAATTCAAGACTCCTAAAATATCCACTCCCTCTCTCGAGTGCCAAGTGAAAATATCATCAACTATAGACTTCGATATCTCTATAAAAATCCAATAGTTAACGACTCATTACGCTTTGTGATTCTATGTTAACGACTTCAAAGGACTATAGATTCTCTCGAACTCTATAAAATCCTAGGCTATATTCTCTAGATCTATTCAAAATCTCCTCTCTCGAGTGATAGATTCTAAACATATATCATCATATTTGTGGCCAGCAAACACTAGACATTAAACTCAAGAGAATACAAATAAACTGAATAAAACTTCATAACAAAATTGACAAACAATTACAAGGTTCAAGCATCGATTACACCATTCTCCAGAATTAAGGCATTTAGTTAATGACTAAAGATAAAAATAATGATAAACAAGTCATGAATCTAATGGAAATCATTAGGGTTCAAAGAAAGAAATAAGAAGATAAAACCCGAATTGAATCTCTTCCTCTTCGGACGTCAACGCATTTATCTCCTCTTGTTGCTCTTCAATCCTCCTCCTTGGATCTCTAAAAATATGTGTTTCTGTGTTTTGTGCTGTTTATTAGCCTCCTCTTTTGAATTTGGAAGAACTGTTATATTTATAGTAGAGTCTGGTGGTCATTGGGTATTTTAGAAAACCCTAAAAATCAAATCCTGTAACGCATAGGTTTTCCCCCGCAGCGCTGTGGCTCGAACAAGTGGCGCCTCAGCGCCAAATGCTCGGTAATTTGTATGGGATGTGTGCTGTTTTAGGGCCCTATGGCCCTGCATTGGTGGCGCCATGGCTGTGGTTATTTGTATGTGTTATGCGCATATCTCTTTAAATAATGTGATGGGGCCCACGTGCTTTCTCTTTTATTTCATTCTTTTCTCACTTGGTCAAAGATGGTGGCTAGTCTCACCCCACTTTTCTTATTTTGATTTGGTCAACATTGGTGGCTTCTATTTCTTTTCTTTACTTATTTTGTAAAATCACACACCAAGCTAGGGCCCACACATGCCTTCTCACGTAATTCTTTCCAATTCTGGGCGATGCAGCATTAAGACTTGGGCGTTGTGGCTCCAGTGCACATAAATGAATAGAGCTCCTCAAGTAGATTCAAATCGATATATTGTGGGTCTGGTAATGCTTTCTAGATCAAAATTTATAGCCTTCTTAAGTTCAGTGCGCAGCTGATGCTGATTTTTGCCTGTTCTTTAGTCCGATGCTCCAAATAGGTCCCGAAACACGCGTAATTGATCCATTCTACATGTTCTAATGCTTCCTATAAACAAGACATAAAATAAACTATAAATGACATTAAATGATACGAAACATAACAAAATAATATGCTAAAGATGCTAGAATAAGTGGGTATAAACCACACTTATCAGTTGTCTATGTATTTAGAGATCAAATCCAAAATACTATGTAGACAACCGCAAACACAATACTAATATCAAAACTTCTAATCTATAAGGTCATTATGCAACTTCATAATTCAATACTTCATACGTTGCAACGAATTCCACTAATACAGTAGAATCAACTTTGACACTCACACTGCATCTTTTCTGACTTTATACAACATAGACCATCTAATGTCATAATTAGACTCAAAACTATTTTGACCATAATGGTTGCAGATTATATTCTGCATGAATAAGAAACTCATTCTTAATATCTCAAAGATAACAAAGAACATGTTTCAAGACACATCCTATGGTCCACAACGTATCAAAATAACTTGTAACAATTACAATTAAATTGATTTCTTAAATCGCACATAATACAATATTTATTATGCCATCATCATATGATGCACCAAATTGACTAAACATTCCAATCAATTTCTCTTTCGATAAAAGAATCATCATTTACGAAAAATTAATACTATATAT
Organism: Zanthoxylum bungeanum; assembly: GCA_019454045.1. Taxonomy (NCBI): domain Eukaryota; kingdom Viridiplantae; phylum Streptophyta; class Magnoliopsida; order Sapindales; family Rutaceae; genus Zanthoxylum; species Zanthoxylum bungeanum. The sequence continues at coordinate 24,781 of SKCR01026802.1, read as the reverse complement.
AAGAGACACACTAACTGTCAAGCAGTTATACTAACTGTCATACAGATAGTCTTACTGTGTCCATTATTAGATCATATCTAATGCACGACTAATGGGAGTATCTCACAAGTCTCTTGCTTTATATCATATATAAAACTTTATATCAAATATATCAGAGACTACTCACACTGCTTTCACGGAGAAAAGAAGACTTAGGTAAACATTTTACCTCACAAACATCTCATTATTACATTAATAATGACAATGTTGTTAGGATACATAACACTAGAAAGAAATTTGTAAGCTCCCACTAACCCTACTATCATATATGTATTCTCTATGCTTTGATAAAATCAGACAATCTGATTGTATCAAAATTAGAGAACACAAATTTTCGGAAATCTCACATGAGTCTACAATAGGCTCTATAAGCTGGTATATCAAACTGTAATCTTAGCAGAATACAAACTCTAGGGCCATTCTAGAATAAACTCTTCAAACAAAGAAATCGCAATGGATATCTTATTCGAAGAAACCACTCAAGAACGCCACTTTGTATTTTTTAGCTAAAATACACAGTTTAATATCAACATTAACCAACAGATCTTTAATTGTTCAATTAGTGCGACTAGAGATAAGTTTTCTCAGAATCTACAATAGATTACTGAGTATAACATTTCTCATTGTCATACTATAAAGGTCAAACCGTTAACTAGCTCACTTTGCTTTTGCTGCGCAAATAATTTACACATTTTATGAACTATTCATAACGAAAGCTTAATCAAGTTTAAAACTTGATCGTAGTAAGCTACGAACAATGTTAGATCTATGGTTCAATGCTAACTACCGAAATCGATATCAAATATCGCTCCCACTATAAGTTATAGGAGAATTTCCTTCAATAAGAAAACAACAGAACCTATAAGTATCAAATACTTTGTAAATGATTATGACATCCTATTAAACTTATACGTAAGTTGTCTAAGGGTATTTTCATCTCATTAATTACGTAGTTCCATTACAGTTTATCATTCTCATATTTGACTTCAATAAGTCAAGTCTTTTCTTCAATTGTTAACATCTAATGTTACACACCAAGTAATAAAATAATTTTATTACTCGGGATCGTAGAAAAGATATTCTATCAAATAGAATATAATATTCTATTAAATAGAATAAATGATAAAATTTTACTTCTACCTCCGAGGCGGAAGTACTTTCAATTATATAACCATTATACAAAAGAAAGATTCAAATCTAAAACTTTTCAAGATTCGAATTTTCTACTTATACATATCATATACGTAACTGTAGAAACTAATGGAACCTTAATTAAAAGAATGAATTAGTGTAACTGGAGCATAACCCCAAGAGTATTGAAAACCAATTTGGTAACACTTAATATCAAATGAATCAAATCATATGAGATTCGATTTCTCCCACTGATCAATTCCATCACGATGGAATCGTAGAAGAATAATATTGAGTAAGAATCACATTCATTAAATAATTTTAGAACTAATTGCCATAAATTCATATATTTGATCATATCAAACATCCTTGAACAATTCAAAGACTCACGATGAATTTTAAAATATAGTTTTCAACACTTCAAATAGAATATCTTTGAACCATTCAAAATATTCTTTCCGCGTTTCATCAGAAAACATATTGAAAGTTCTCGAACCATTCAAGACTTTCAATATATATATTATTTAGGAAACACGTAACTAAGTTATGACAATTCATTAACTAAGTTACGAAGTAAAGAAAACTATCCAAGGTAATTTCTAATTTATTAAACTACATACATTCAATTTATTAGTTTAATAAATTTGTGGTCCAATGACGATCATTGGTTAAATGAGATTTAATCATATCCTGAATACAATATTCATTAAATGGATAAGGATATATGGTGTGATCTTGTATCAGACCATCCATTACCATACATAATAAGTTTCTAATGCTTATGTGATAAAATCTCATAAAACACTATTCTAAGTTATTTAGTTAACCCAATATTTTTCTTAATGTTTATCTTCTTATCAATGACACTTTTAGTTATATTAAAATATGTAACAACTATCTATATAGAACAAGTAACTACCCAATAGTCACAAGTTCTGATATCAAATATCAAAAAAATCATTAAATAATATTTTAAATAACTAGACGGGAGATCCGGTATCCAATACCTATAGTTGTCGTATTGTGAGAATCGATATTCTCAACACACAACTATACACATCTCATTTATTTAGCTTTATAATTTGCCTTCAATTATTCACAAAAATTGTAAATAATTGATTAACCAACTGTGTCAAACACTTGACTTCTAAAAGTCGCTAAAGCTAAGAAACGTCATTATAAGATAAACAAAAATATCTAATGGAGTTTTCTTAATGCTAGTCAAGAATCTCGGGACATGAACAAATTCACGTCAATTTTTACCGCACAAGAAACTATTCTCTTTAGACAATTATATCCTAAAACATATATCTATTTAGATTACTTATTGTGACTTAGAAACTAAGTCACTAACTATCTTGATTTTCAAAAAAATCGGAACAACAATTCCTGATGGTTTAAACTAATCTAACAATATCTAAGTCAACTTACATTCTAGAACCTATTCTAGAAATACGCAACCATAAGTAAAGTCAGAAAATATATTCATGTAATATGCATGCAGTGGATTAGAAGTATAATTCTATAAACAATATAGAATAAAGGAAAACAAAAGCAGCAATTTCTATAAAATTACACACTGCTTTAGTTATGCATTTTTAACCCAGCAGTGTCTCCCACTACTTTACGTAATAGTGTAATCCCCAACGGAGAATGGGAATTCGATAATTAAATCGAATTCTATAGTGAGAGTAGGATCCCATGAATATATTTCGACTCACATCTTTGGCACGATCACGCCTACGTATATTCATTAGGTAGACAACTCATTGTCAATCACTCTCTAATGACTCCCAATTATGGTCCTGACCGTTTCTCGTTATGACAGCTTTGTCACGTTCACAAGAGGCGTATCAGGGCTTCACTTGCCAATGACAAACTCAAGCTACCGATGTAGTCCTGACAGCTTTGGCATGTTCAGGATTTCCACTTTCACTTGAATTTATCTAGTATCAAATATACATCCGACATGGATAAAATTCTATCAACTACACCCTCAGTATTTTGGCACGATATCGGATGCAGCCATAGAAAGATACCCATAAACCGTATTGACAAGACGGACCAAGAAACATGCATCCAATAGATGTTACTTGACAGACTTATTTAAGTGGGGATATTCCTCAAGGAAGCATTGTTCTACATCATATGCAGAATTTTAATCTAGATCATTTTCTAAACAATTCAATTCTACCTTTAGAAAACATAACTTAACTTAACTATTAAATTTTCGTTACGTTTCCCGTTAGCGTAGAACCGAAAAGTCAAGAAACATATAGATTAAGTGCATGTTCAAACATCAAAATTGGATTATATATCATATATCAAGCATGACTATTATAATGGATGAAGGATCAGACCTGCTCTGATACCATTTTTGTTCGGGTTTTAGCGCGGGCACAACGGAAGCTCGCGGTTCGGGTGAAATCATAATTTTAAAACTTTTTAAATTACCAAATAAATTATTCAATATTCAATATGAGTAATTTATTCATATTTCACCTAAACATATTTATTCGATATCAAATAACAACATAAATAGTTAAGAAACGTCACGAAACTTTTACGAAAACGTTTTTCCGTAAAATAGCATAAAAGTGTTTTTGACCGAACCGACCACCCAACGCACATGAGGGCTGCCCAGGTCAACCCCAATAGTGCTAGGGTAGTTCATGGGCTGCCCCAACAGTGACCAACTCACTGTTTAGGCAGCCGTCACCCGGTTGGCTCAAAAGTCACCTGATAGCGTCGTTTTTCACCGTTTTCGCACATTTCAACTCCGAAATAATTTCCGGCAATTGTTCCAACACCCAAAACACATCCAATACATTCATATGACATTATTTTCATCACCATCTGAACAGTATTTCCAAATCTGACCCAGAAATAATAAATATCAATTTTCCATGCTTAAAATTCAGTTTTCCAACATTAATCTAATTAATCTTATCACCAACCAAAGTCACCACAAATGAACCACCCAAGAACAATCTTAGGAATTATGAGAGTGGTCATAACACTCTGAATGGCAACATGTCATCAAATGATGAAATTGAATTAATATTACAATAATATTATTCAAAACAACTTCACACATGCAATATGCTTCCAATTTCATCCTCAAAATCCAAAAGCCCCAAATTTATAGAAAAGAAGAAACCCTAGATCTCACTAGATCTTCAAGAAATAAGAAACATGATTTCTAAGCTTTAGGGATATGTAGAATTATCTTTAATCCATTAATTCCTTAAGCATTTTTCTTGATTTTTCTTCATTTTCTTCCTTGAATCATTAAGCCAAGATTCGAGAGCTTTGGAGGATGTTATTCGGCCATAGCAAACCATTGAAGAAGAAAAGAAAACATTTTCCCTTTTTTAAAACAACATGACCGACTTTGGTTGGGACAAAATGGTCAATTTTACAATTTAATCTAATTAAATATTATAAGCTTTAATTTGAAAAATCAAATTTGCACACTTAAAGCTTAATAAAATCATGACATTTGTAACCAATAATAATCAAACATTTTTCATAACAATTATGAAAAAATATATCACTTAATTATTCAAATATTTAATATTTAAATATTTAAATAATTAATTAATATAATTATTATTATATAAGTATTTTTATTTAAATTAAATAAAAAATACATATATTAATGGCATGTGTCAAAGTCTCATTTGACAGTTAATTAATATGTATCTAATCGAATTATGTATCAAATAAAAATACACAATAATTATGATTGACCAAAATCCCTTAAAACATGTGTTTTCGTTTAACCGATTAAACGATTCGAATTAACTCATTTAATCCGATGAAGTCTTATGAATAATCTGCATTATTCATAACGCATTGCCCAAGTGTTCAACGAGTACACTTCATATTTTGGGACTCTCTAAGTTTAGGTTTATCTGTCACTAAATCCAATTTCGTGTCCATAATTCACCCACTCTCTAAGTTTAGGTTTATCCGTCACGAAATCCAATTTTTGTCCATAATTCACCCACTCAAGAATTATGACGACCACGGATAATATTGCTAAACTATACAAGTCGAGGTCATTGCATACGTATAATCCCTCTGTCACAGGTTATTCATATTATACTTGGGATATAGATAAGAACGTCAAATCTTTATGGTATAATATAGTCGAATTTTAAATTTACAATCTCTAATTACACTCGGAACTTGCTTCCGAAGTTATACCACAGCCATGGATTTACTAGATTGTAAGCACGTGTAGGATACATATGCTCTATACACATGACTGACGGATTCTATCTTGATACGCACAGGATATCATGAGCTTCAGTCCACACCCAACAACATGCGAAGGTTTGATCTAAATAGATCGGTGACGTGACTGTCATCAAAGTGTGAAGGATAACTAATATATCCATAGAGGTATCTTAAGTCTAAGGAACATTATGCTCGCTCAACTCGAGAAGATTCCTATTGTCGTTGGTGTACCATCTATTAGGAAAGCTTCAGTGAGTCGTTCAATGTTTATCAAATAAATACCTACATGTCTATACGAGTCTCCCGAGAGTCATGGTTCACTGGGATAAACCATCGGACCAAGTCACGATATACGACATGTAATGTTCTCAGCGGATTTTACTAACCGACCCATGTTAGTAAATCTTGACCAGGAACTTTATTTAAGGATATACTATTTATAGTGACGCTTCCCAATGTCAATTACAAACTACGTTTTAACTACGCACTATATTGTAAATCCTAGGGTCTTTGTCTAATATACAGATATCACTAAATCAAATTTAGTTTCAATCTAATCATAATTAGATATATAATCATAATTAGATCGAATATATATATAAAAGACAAGAGGTGCTACCATTTATTAAGTAATATTATGGAAAAATGCATTGTTCGTATTCATGAATCAGACATAAATATGATCCAGATTGGAACTCCGAGCACCAACCCTAACCCTTTCAAGGTAATAAAGATAATCATTTATTATCACTACCTATTTATTGACGCTAATTGTAGTAATATTTAGCGTCGAATATGTTGGGGCGGATGTGGAACCCCTAAGGTCGGATTGGAGCCCCGCGCTGCGGAAGTGGATCTAACCCATGGATATCAATAATGGTGTGATTTTAAAATATTTATTGAAATACTATATTGCATTAGGAGTGTATAGGAAAAAATCGGGTTGAATCGGAGTTCGGAAACTCAAAAACGGAGAAAAACAAAATTCACTGCGCACATGCACGACGTGCATGCTACAATACGCACATGCACGACGTGAGCGCTATAGTGCGCGTGCGCGCACTGTATGCATATTGTGCTTGCAAACTGTAGGACACAGAAATGGACGACGTTGTTCCGGGCTCGCGGCCCGGTCGGGAGTACGGAGTAGCCCGCGGGGGACTAAACCAGAGAAATAAAATGGAGTCGCCACCCGGTGTGAACCGGGAAAAAAAAATTTAAGGCCGCACTCACCCCTCGCAAGGGAATACCTCAAACCGTTGGGTTCGGAATGGTCCCTTACTTATGCCACTTGTAATGAACGGATTTGTGCAATAATTTAACCAAGTCTACTCAATAATCATGCTCAAGGGTACTTAGATCTAACATGCTTTCATCCAAATAACTTCACGCAATGTAACACAATGAGCATATTGAACCATTAAATCAACATGTATAAATCATTATCCAAACACATCATAAACTAATAACATGCATAAGAAACAACCTAAATATGCTTTAACAAATAAATAACAAACTAAATTAAACCATGCTTTAAATAATAAACGAATAACCTAAAGACTATAACATGCTCAAATACAAACTTTGGATGAAACGAAATACGTGTGTCTCTCAAGTGATACGTGGCATTGTATCCCGAGTGCAAACCGCAATACCGTCCATTCGGATTCGGCTACGGAATTTACGTCCGGGTTTCCATCCGATATACCACAAGAGAGAACACATGTTTCGTTCACCCGGAAATCACATCATGCACCAATTCACAATACTCATGCGAAATAAAGTAATAAAATAACTAAAAAATAAAGGATAATAAATAAAAGGGTGCCCTCAGGTCTTACCTTTTAAGTCGCTTTCCGGGAGTGCGTTCCACGGTGCCGGAAGGGATATCATTTCGCTGATTTCACTGGTCCGATGTTTCTACTATTTTCACAGGTTCGCTATTTTCGCTGTTTCCGCTGTTTTTGTTTGTTTTCACTCTTGGCTTCCGCTCGTTGTTTTCTTCTGTTTTTCTCTCTGTTTTTAGGGATTGAGAGGGGGTATTTTTCTCACTGGTTTTCACGCGATGTTCGTCAGGTCTAACCTTTTATTCACTCCTTCTAACTCTCGGCAAAGACATAAACCCTTCAAACCCACTTGGCATTCATGCACTAACCAGTCCCTAACTGCCCTCACATCTCTCGGCACTCTCATCTCTCAACAACAACAAAAAAGGAGCCCTAACTGAAGCTAACTCTCATCACTCTTCTCTACCATCTCTTGGTGGAATCAAATAAGTAAACCTTAATGGCCTCTCGGTTCTACCCACGTAGCAGCCCCACTCAAGCCCTCCTTCATCATCTTCAATGCACACTGCTCACGAATTGCACACACGTAGCCACGAACTGCAGCCACACTCAGGCCATGCACACACACTTCACGTAAACATACATTGCCCCCTACACACAATAACCACCTATTCACAATATTATCCTCACGTAACAACTCCCCCATGGACACGTAACAAGCCTGTTCTCACAACAACAAAGACTATCTCACACTGCCGCTCCTTTATCCATCAACCCTTCACGCAAACTGCCATTTCCTGTCTCAACTTCACGCATGCATGGGGTAGTTCGTTCGCTGTTTAGGGGGGGTGCTTGTGTGCAGTGCGTTGAGCTGCAGTGCGTGAGGGTTTCTTGGCTTTTGAAGGCTTGCTGAATGGGCATCGATACTTAAGGGCTGATGAAAAGGATTTTTGGCATGGACAGAGGCTAGTTAGGTGGCTTTTGAATGGTCTGTTCAGGGGGTTCACGGCTGAAGGTCTGGTGGCGTTGTTGAGGGCTGGATGGAGGCTATTATCGAGATGATCCCAGGGGCTGAAGTGAGGCAGTAGGTTGTGTGGCTAGCTGTGGACGTGAGCTGGGCTCTGTGTATGGGTTCTGTGAAGGCGTGAAGATAGGGAGATACGTGAAGATGCTGATGATTTGAGTGATGATGATCCAAGTGCTGTGATGAAGGCCGAATAAGAGATATTAATGGCCAAGGGCTGAGGCTGTTGGTTGATTCCCTTTGTGCATCGCTTTCTTGGTGGAAGGTTTGTGCTCGGCAGTGGGTGTGTCAAGGGATGAGGCCGAGCTGTTGTGATGGTCGATTGAAGAAGATGATCAGTTGTGCCCAGAAAGGAGTGTTCTTGGTTGATTTGGCGTGAAGGATTGAAGAAGAGAGGTGATCAATGGAGTCTTGGGTTTGCATGCATTTCGTGGGGTTCTGTCAGTGCGTGTTTTTGTGGAATTTGTTGCGTTGGTGATGATCATGAACCGATGTGTCTCGGCTGGATTAATGATGATGATGATCAAGCTGTGATGAAGATGGTGTCTTAGGGTTGATGATGCCGTATGCAGTGGGTGTTTTTGATGATGAAAGTTGATCAAGATGATGAAGATCAAGGGTTGCGGTTTGGTTTCAAGATGATGCCGTGATCATGATGATGATATGATGCCCAGCCGAGGATGGTGGTGAAGGGTGCAGGCCGTTTTTGTGATGATGTGTTGGTGAAGGTTATGGATCTAGGGTGAGGCCGAGAGATGTGCCTCCTCTAGGGATGAAGATGAATGATGGTCAAGGTGGATGATTGAAGGCAAAATAATGAGGTGTTGCAGTCAAGGTGCGTGAAGGGTATGGGTTTCTTTGTGATTCACGTGAGTGATGGGTTCGGAGCGGGATGGGTGGTTATGGGTTGTGATGGGCGTGAGGCATGGGTGAGGTTAGGCTTTTTTTGTTATTTGGTGTTTGTTAATTTGCATGAGTGGGGGATTTTGGAATATTGGTTTATGGGGGTGGAAAAGGTGGCATTTTGGTTTGGTTTTATTTGGCAAGTGGAAATGGGGTATGGTGTTTTGGCTTTTTGTTTTGGTTCTTGTGGAAATAGGGTGGATCCACGTGGGTGAGGGAAGGAAATGAGGTGTGGTTTGTGAACCGGGCCGAGGATAAATTTAAAATTGAGACCGAACGAGCGAACCCGAAGCTCGAACAAGCGAACCAAATCCAATAAAAATGTCAATTCTTGACCATTCTCTTCCGACGACCGCTTTCCGCAACTTCCGCAACTAAAAAGTAGTGCCTCCATTCGAGGCTCATCATTGGGCTGATATGCAAAAATGAAATGCCTACAGTCGCCCCCACTTTGATGGGATCTGTGCAGTGTGTGACAATGACAGTCCTATCAAAGTTCGTGCAATGCATTTTTACTTACCTGGCTCGCCAGCTGCCACCTGACTTACCTGCTGCTTCGAACTGAATTGATATGATGGCGAGGTGCCTCGACCTCTGGGCTTTGTTCCCGAACCACCGAATGTGAACTGTGATGATGATGCAGTGGGCCCTCGACCCTGGGACGCATCCCGGAACTGCAACCGACAACGGGGGCACCTCGACCCTCGAACTGATGATGTAGTGGGCACCTCGACCCTGGGCACGCATCTCGACCCGGAACTACAATCGACAACGGGGGCACCTCGACCCCGGGGCACCTCGACCCAACACCGCTGACAATAGGGACCTCGTCCTCGAACTGATGATGTAGTGGGCACCTCGACCCGGAACTACAACCGACAACGGGGGCACCTCGACCCTGGGCACCTCGACCCAACACCGCTGACAATAGGGACCTCGCCCTCGAACTGATGATGTAGTGGGCACCTCGACCCTGGGCACCTCGACCCGGAACTACAACCGAAAACGGGGGCACCTCGACCCTGGGCACCTCGACCCAACACCGCTGACAATAGGGACCTCACCCTCGAACTGATGATGTAGTGGGCACCTCGACCCTGGGCACCTCGACCCGGAACTACAACCGACAACGGGGGCACCTCGACCCAACACCGCTGACAATATGGACCTCGCCCTCGAACTGATGATGTAGTGGGCCTCGCCCCCAGACTGATACTGGTATGGGCCTCGCCCCAAACTGATACTGATATGGGCCTCGCCCAAACTGATACTGATATGGGCCTCGCCCCCAGACTGATACTGATGTGGGCCTCGCCCCAAACTGATACTGATATGGGCATCGTCCAAACTGATACCGATATGGGCCTCGCCCCAAACTGATGCTAATGTGGGCCTCGCCCCAACTGATACTGATGTGGGCCTCGCCCCAAACTGATACTGATGTGGGCCTCGCCCCCGAACTGATACTGATGTAGGCCTCGGCCCCAACTGATACTGATATGGGCCTCGCCCCAACTGATACTGATGTGGGCCTCGCCCCAAACTGATACTGATGTGGGCCTCGCCCCCGGACTGATACTGATGTAGGCCTCGGCCCCAACTGATACTGATATGGGCCTCGCCCCAACTGATACTGATGTGGGCCTCGCCCCAAACTGATACTGATGTGGGCCTCGCCCCCGGACTGATACTGATGTAGGCCTCGGCCCCAACTGATACTGATATGGGCCTCGCCCCAACTGATACTGATATGAGCCTCACCCAAACTGATACTGATATGGGCCTCGCCCAAACTGATACTAATATGGGCCTCGCCCAAACTGATACTTATAAAGTGGGTTACAACCCTGGGACGCATCCCCAAAACTACTGATATAATGTGGGCCTCGACCCTGGGACGCATCCCCAAAACTGTTACTGATGTAGATGTGGGCCTCGACCCTGGGACTCATCCCCAAACTGCTGATAACGATGTGGGCGTGGCCCCTAGGACGCATCCCCTAATCTGATAATGATGTGGGCCTTAACCCTGGAACTCATCCCTAAAACTGATTCTGATGCTGATGTAGGCCTCAACCCTAGGACTCATCCCTGAAACTGATACTGATATTGACGTGGGCCTCGACCCTGGGACTCATCCCTGAAAACTGATACTAGTGTGGGCCTCGCCCCAAACTGATACTAGTGTGGGCCTCGCTCTGTGACTCATTCCCAAGCTTATACTGATGTAGGCCTCAGCCCTGGGACTCATCCCCGAAACTGATACTGAAGCTGATGTGGGCCTCGACCCTGTGACTCATCTCTGAAAACTGATTCTGAAGCTGATGTGGGCCTCGGCCCTAGGACTCATCCTCGAAACTGATACTGATATGGGCCTCGCCCCCAGACTGATACTGATGTGAATGATTTATTTCAAACTATACTGCTCTCCTCGAGACAATTCTGATAGCTAAACATATTTTTGTCCTCAACGAATGCTCCGTGTCGAAACCAGAGAACCTTCAAAGTACTCGATACACTCAATTTCGATTGTCTGAATGGGTGATCTGAACTAGACTCTTAGTGTGTGTGTGCTGAGGCTTTCGCAGCTTAGTCCTTTAGTAAGCCAACTTGGTGATTTCATTTCAGAGAATCGAACCAGTGGGTCTAACCAACCTGGATGTCTTAATCACATTCTGTGATTACTTCAGCATACTCAACATGATATGGTTTTCATCCTTTTTTTTTTGTCTCTTTCTTTTCATTTTTTTCATTTTTTCTTTTCTTTCTTTTTTTTCCTCTTTTCTGACACACCTACCCTTTAAGGTAGCATTTCTCCTCATGGTGGTCCTAATACTCGCCCATGGGTAGCTTCACGCTTATCGGTTATAGGTGGTCTATTTTTTCTTCTTTTCTTTTTTATTTCAGAGACTTTTTCTTTATTTCCAACCATATCATATATCATAGCATCAGTAAACAAGTGTGGACACTCAGGCAAACGGTCATTCACTAATACATCATCTCTTCAACTAGTCACCTCGATAACTACTCAGGTTTCTACTATTAGGATCCTGTAATCAAGTGCTTGTGAGTCTAACTGAGATCAATCCATTCAGAATACCGGAAGAGAGCGTGTCTTGCACTTATCATTTCTAGGGTTTCTCCCTACAGGAAACAATGTCATCACCGGACATATGTCTAATTACCAAAGACTTCTCTCACTCAATTTTTTTCTTTTCTTTCATCATTCTTTTTTCATTCATTTTTTTTCTTTTTTTTTTTTTTAACTCATTTTTTTTCTTTTTTCATCAATTAAAATAAAACATAAACTTCCAAATAGGCCTTGGAATACCTGGTCAGCAGGGCACATCATCGATTTAGATTAATGTCCAGTTTGCGCTTCTTGCTAGGATCATTATCAGTCCAGTCCAGTGTCGAGAGGATGGGGTCAAGCTTCGGCTCAAAAGCCAGGATCCGGTCAATCAACTCTTCGGCCTTTGTCGCCGTCAAGAAAATGTCATCTACTGATTTAGTGACAAACTCGTGCCTCTTGGCCTCTTACTCTACAACCACTAATGAATTAGCTCCCATTTTTGTGATTGCCCAAACACCATTCCTTCAGTCTTAACATGCTCCGTCTTTGCTTTTACCTACAAAAATAACACATAAAATTAAAAAACTCCACAACATGTATACACAAAACATGAAAACAGAAATCGCAACAAAGTGCACTGGTTGCCTCCCTGTTAGCGCTAAATTCATCGTCTTCAGCCAGACATGATCGAAATCCTTCCGTCAAGGTGGCTTCATCGCCGTCTTTAGTGCTTTTGCTGCTTTCTCTTCTTTCTTTTTTTTTTCTTTAAACCTGCAAATACAAAAAAAAATAAAAAAAAAATAAAGGCATGTGCATGTACGTATGCAAGAGTAGAGATACTCCCTTTTCGTGATGGCTTGGCTCCTCATGTGCTCGTTGGCGCCATGTGTCTTGGCCGCCCCCTGCGGGTTCTCTTTTTGAAATCTGTAAAAACAACACACAAAACAAGAATGCAAGTTACGTGTATGCATGGATGAATTCTCTATCCCGTTGGGTTAGGCCTTCCGCCAATTTCCTTAGTGACTGCTCACTTCTTTATTCCCAGCAAAGTGCAGCTTCAATCTGCTTACGTCGACCAACTCGGTGAACTCCCAAATCTGGTAATCTCAATGCCTTGTTTCTCAATCTTCTGTCTTTTCTGCTGACTTTTTTTCTGAGAATTCTCCGTGTTCCAGATACCTCTGAATATTATGATACCAAGGCTTTCCGTCATCGACTTCCAAATCCAATATCCTTTATGTCTCATACACTGGTTTTCTTGCCGTTGTCAGTACAAGTGGTCACATCACCAATTTCTCTGGATTTTCCCAAGTTGGAGAATTGTCTGTTTCTGATAGGGGCAATCTATGAGGGAGTAGGCTTGATCCTTGAAGGTTCCCTAATGGTCCTTTCGTCCTGGTTGCACAAGTCTCTGTTATTGGCTATACGGGGCACGGTCAAACTGGTCACAACATTGGTCAAAACTTGCAACTGTTTAGCAATTTCAGCTACCTTGGCTTCCAATCGATCTAGGTGGGATTCCCCGTTGACTGACTCACTCATACTGGTTGATGATCCCTTGACAAACCTTTCTTACTTCCCAACCCAACGGGAGTCTATGATGGCTTTTAAGACACAAAGGGTTAACATGATGCATGTATGCATGACATGTGTGCAATGTAAAAAAACAAGCTCATAAAATATTTACACTAATTGGCCCGTTATCATTTTAAAGTATTTAATCACACTATTGCGCAGTGCAAACTTGCCCTAGTTGAAAAGGCATAACAAGTTCACATTTTGCGATAATATAACTAAATAACTTCAAATGATAAAAGGCACAAATTCAAACTGGCCCATCGGCATTTTAGAAATTTTGGCCTAATTGTCAAAAGGACATGAACTTGTCCCGGTTTAAATGGCCCAACGAGTTCACATCTTTTGACAAAGAGTCCAACTAAATCCAAATGACAACGGTCCAAAACACAAGCATAAACACAATAGTCATGATTAATTAAAACACAAATCCAAACATTACAAGACATTATTTCGGGGCCGATTCTCTATCCCCAGTGGAGTCGCCAGACTGTAGGACACAAAAATGGACGACGTTGTTCCGGGCTCGCGGCCCGGTCGGGAGTACGGAGTAGCCCGCGGGGGACTAAACCGGAGAAATAAAATGGAGTCGCCACCCGGTGTGAACCGGGAAAAAAAAATTTAAGGCCGCACTCACCCCTCGCAAGGGAAGACCTCAAACCGTTGGGTTCGGAATGGTCCCTTACTTATGCCACTTGTAATGAACGGATTTGTGCAATAATTTAACCAAGTCTACTCAATAATCATGCTCAAGGGTACTTAGATCTAACATGCTTTCATCCAAATAACTTCACGCAATGTAACACAATGAGCATATTGAATCATTAAATCAACATGTATAAATCATTATCCAAACACATCATAAACTAATAACATGCATAAGAAACAACCTAAATATGCTTTAACAAATAAATAACAAACTAAATTAAACCATGCTTTAAATAATAAACGAATAACCTAAAGACTATAACATGCTCAAATACAAACTTTGGATGAAACGAAATACGTGTGTCTCTCAAGTGATACGTGGCATTGTATCCCGAGTGCAAACCGCAATACCGTCCATTCGGATTCGGCTACGGAATTTACGTCCGGGTTTCCATCCGATATACCACAAGAGAGAACACATGTTCCGTTCACCCGGAAATCACATCATGCACCAATTCACAATACTCATGCAAAATAAAGTAATAAAATAACTAAAAAATAAAGGATAATAAATAAAAGGGTGCCCTCAGGTCTTACCTTTTAAGTCGCTTTCCGGGAGTGCGTTCCACGGTGCCGGAAGGGATATCGTTTCGCTGATTTCACTGGTCCGCTGTTTCTACTGTTTTCACAGGTTCGCTATTTTCGCTGTTTCCGCTGTTTTTGTTTGTTTTCACTATTGGCTTCCGCTCGTTGTTTTCTTCTGTTTTTCTCTCTGTTTTTAGGGACTGAGAGGGGGTATTTTTCTCACTGGTTTTCACGCGATGTTCGTCAGGTCTAACCTTTTATTCACTCCTTCTAACTCTCGGCAAAGACATAAACCCTTCAAACCCACTTAGCATTCATGCACTAACCAGTCCCTAACTGCCCTCACATCTCTCGGCACTCTCATCTCTCAACAACAACAAAAAAGGAGCCCTAACTGAAGCTAACTCTCATCACTCTTCTCTACCATCTCTTGGTGGAATCAAATAAGTAAACCCTAATGGCCTCTCGGTTCTACCCACGTAGCAGCCCCACTCAAGCCCTCCTTCATCATCTTCAACGCACACTGCTCACGAATTGCACACACGTAGCCACGCACTGCAGCCATACTCAGGCCACGCACACACACTTCACGTAAACATACATTGACCCTACACACAATAACCACCTATTTACAATATTATCCTCATGTAACAACTCCCCCATGGACACGTAACAAGCCTGTTCTCACAACAACAAAGACTATCTCACACTGCCGCTCCTTTATCCATCAACCCTTCACGCAAACTGCCCATTTCCTGTCTCAACTTCATGCATGCATGGGGTAGTTCGTTCGCTGTTTAGGGGGGTGCTTGTGTGCAGTGCGTTGAGCTGCAGTGCGTGAGGGTTTCTTGGCTTTTGAAGGCTTGCTGAATGGGCATCGATACTTAAGGGCTGATGAAAAGGATTTTTGGCATGGACAGAGGCTGGTTAGGTGGCTTTTGAATGGTCTGTTCAGGGGGTTCACGGCTGAAGGTCTGGTGGCGTTGTTGAGGGCTGGATGGAGGCTATTATCGAGATGATCCCAGGGGCTGAAGTGAGGTAGTAGGTTGTGTGGCTAGCTGTGGACGTGAGCTGGGCTCTGTGTATGGGTTCTGTGAAGGCGTGAAGATAGGGAGATACGTGAAGATGCTGATGATTTGAGTGATGATGATCCAAGTGCTGTGATGAAGGCCGAATAAGAGATATTAATGGCCAAGGGCTGAGGCTGTTGGTTGATTCCCTTTGTGCATCGCTTTCTTGGGCTCCTTGGTGGAAGGTTTGTGCTCGGCAGTGGGTGTGTCAAGGGATGAGGCCGAGCTGTTGTGATGGTCGATTGAAGAAGATGATCAGTTGTGCCCAGAAAGGAGTGTTCTTGGTTGATTTGGCGTGAAGGATTGAAGAAGAGAGGTGATCAATGGAGTCTTGGGTTTGCATGCATTTCGTGGGGTTCTGTCAGTGCGTGTTTTTGTGGAATTTGTTGCGTTGGTGATGATCATGAACCGATGTGTCTCGGCTGGATTAATGATGATGATGATCAAGCCGTGATGAAGATGGTGTCTTAGGGTTGATGATGCCGTATGCAGTGGGTGTTTTTGATGATGAAAGTTGATCAAGATGATGAAGATCAAGGGTTGCGGTTTGGTTTCAAGATGATGCCGTGATCATGATGATGATATGATGCCCAGCCGAGGATGGTGGTGAAGGGTGCAGGCCGTTTTTGTGATGATGTGTTGGTGAAGGTTATGGATCTAGGGTGAGGCCGAGAGATGTGCCTCCTCTAGGGATGAAGATGAATGATGGTCAAGGTGGATGATTGAAGGCAAAATAATGAGGTGTTGCAGTCAAGGTGCGTGAAGGGTATGGGTTTCTTTGTGATTCACGTGAGTGATGGGTTCGGAGCGGGATGGGTGGTTATGGGTTGTGATGGGCGTGAGGCATGGGTGAGGTTAGGCTTTTTTTGTTATTTGGTGTTTGTTAATTTGCATGAGTGGGGGCTTTTGGAATATTGGTTCACGTGGGAGTGTATGGGGTGGAAAAGGTGGCATTTTGGTTTGGTTTTATTTGGAAAGTGGAAATGGGGTATGGTGTTTTGGCTTTTTGTTTTGGTTATTGTGGAAATAGGGTGGATCCACGTGGGTGAGGGAAGAAAATGAGGTGTGGTTTGTGAACCGGGCCGAGGATAAATTTAAAATTGAGACCGAACGAGCGAACCCGAAGCTCGAACAAGCGAACCAAATCCAATAAAAATGTCAATTCTTGACCCTTCCCTTCCGACGACCGCTTTCCGCAACTTCCGCAACTAAAAAGTAGTGCCTCCATTCGAGGCTCATCATTGGGCTGATATGCACAAATGCAATGCCTACACAAACCAAATTTTTTTGTTTTAAACTCCTTCAGTTTTCTGGAAACAGAGAGCTAAAGGGAATAAAGTCTTTTACCCTAATCCTTTCAACCTTCCCTAAACGCTCTCAAAACACCCAAAATTAATTTTAAAATCAAAACCAACATCAACATATGTTAAAGAAAAAATATCAAGTTTTTCAAAATAATTATTATTTTTTACAAAAACATAAATTTATTCTAAATACGCATTTGCGTAAATTTGAATCCAAAACACAAACCAGATTAGAATCCACAATGAAATGACTCATGAACAATTCTAGGTCACCCAAAGAGGGTCAAGTGATTCTAGAATGGTAGCCTTAACTCTAAGCTATTATCTAGATTTCCAAACTCTAATTTTATGTCTATGTCTAACATAAATATTTTAACCCAATTACAATCATATTGTGTTTATACTTCCAAAGCATCCTAACACAATCTATTAGCCTTATTTCAACTTCAAGCTATGTAATCATGCATCCAATACATAATGAAGAACGTAGCTTAGAAGAAGTTCAAAATCACCTAGCAAGCTTGATGCAAAGAACCAATCTCATTCTCTTTGTTGAAATGATTGGAGAACTTCAAAGGATTAGAAGGTTGACTCCAAAATCCAATCTTGATTCCAATGTTAGCAAGCTTCACCCCAAGATCCAATCTTGATTTCTCCTAGATGAAATGTTGTAGAGACCTCACAAAACTCCTCTAAACACTTCTCTAACTTATGCTAATTTCTCCAAGAATTGCTTGTACTTAGCTTTCTCAAGATTTTTCTTTGCTTAATTAAAACCTTCCTAAAGCTTGTTATTTATAGCATAACTTAGGTAATTTTTAATTAATGAAAGTTGTAATCAACTTTTATGTAGACTTAATCTAATTTGTCAAAATATGTATAATAAGGTGTGACTAATCTCCATTGTCTACCACTTTGATTTAATCCAATTAAATCAATATAAGAATTAGGAAATTGATTAGTTCAATGTTTGCGACTTTGATTTAATCCAATTAAATCAAGCCAAAATCACCTATTATTTCATACTTACAATTACCATAATATCCTCAAATTGTATAGATAATTATGATTTTACAATTAAGCCCTTGTGTAATTATTGAATTAATCCAATAAACCAATTAGGTCAAAGTATATAATCAATGTTATCCAATAACACTTGATTATCTTAGTTGATAATTATAATATCGAATATTATATTTTATCAAAATTAATTGGCTACCCAAGTGCTCAACGAGTACACTTCATATTGGGACTCAATAAGTTCAGACACATTCGTCATATAAGCCTATCTAATATGTACGTAATTCGGCCATCACCGAATTCGCGAAGAACACGAACGACTTTTCTGAATTATAAAAGTTGAGGTCGTCATATATGTTTAATAATCCCTCCGTCGTAGGCTATCCGAGTTGTGCTTAGGAAACATATAATACACCGTCAAGTTTTCGAGGCGCACATCTCATGTCGACATGTCCATGATTCTTCAAAACTAATGCGATTCATCCTAGGTGATCGACTTTGACCAAAGATTTAAGAATCGTGACTTTACTTACATGGATACCTAAACCCCTTATGGTACACATACGGACCGACGAATCATATCTTGCTTCACACTTGATTACTGAAAGCATCAGTCTATACCCAACGAACATCTAGAGGCCAAACCATGAAAGGTTTATGTTATACATGACATCAAAGTATGATGGATCTCACAAAAAATCAATGATATCCTACAGTCAAAGGATTACATATACTACTCGACTCGAGGAGATTCTTATTGACGGTAGTGTGTATTTCCAACTATTAGGAATCACTTATGAGTCATTCAGTATTCGGTCCAACCAATACCCTCACGTCTATACGAGTTTCCAAAACTCATGGTACATCGGGTTAAGCTATTGGAACTCCAATTCCAATATACGAAATGTGCTAGTCTTCTAGGTTATAGGAATTCGACCGTATTCTAAAACCAACGACTAGGAATCTATATACTTTAAGAATAGTTTACTATAGTAATACTTATCCCAATGTCGAACCACCTAGTGTCCAGTATTACTACAAGACTATTCTAAGGTCGATGTCATTCTTAACATATCTATAAATCAAACTAATAAGCATAATGAAAAAACCATTAATAAGGTATGAAATGAAAATGTAGTTATTTTATTAATAAATAATAAAATGAATAATTCGAATTGGCACTCCAAGCATTGTACTCCAACAGAATATTGGTAGCGACACTAAAAGGCTTTTAAAAATACTTCCTACCCACGACCTTCTTCTTCTACTTGTTCATTCTTCTTCAAATACCCACGTAAAAAAAAATACTCATTTTCATTATTTTCAACCCCAATCCAACACTAAGCTAATTAAGGTATGTATTTTCTCTAATTTTTCTCTATTATTGTAGTAATTTATTTACCTATTATGTATTTTTGAGTAAATCCCATAAAATGAGGGTTTAGAATTTAATTAGGTAAACATTTAGTTTATGAATTAAATTGGTGGTGCATATAATCTCAATTAATCTAACAGATTATGTATTTTCAGTAAATCCCCTAAAATGAGGGTTTATAATTAATTAGTTAAATATTTAGTTAATATTTAATTGATAGTGCATATAATTAATATGAATAATTTGATTTTGGATAAGTATGTATGTATAGGGTTTGATTTTGGATTACTATTTAATTGTTAAGTATATTGTACATACATTAATTTTAATTAATTTATCATTTTGTTATATATTTGTAGATATTTTTGATGCTATAGATATAAGTTGGATGAGTGTGCCCAATAAATTGAGTATCGAATGTCGTAAAATAGTGGAAAAGTTTATGGAAGAAGCGAAATGATTTATTGGTACAGAAGGTCATGGGCGTTGTCCATGTAATAAATGTTTGAATAGGAGAAAGAAACATTTAAACAAAGTTATGGATCACTTATACATGTTAGGAATTTCCACGACCTATCGAATATGGGTTTACCATGGAGAAAAATACAACTTTGACTCACAGTATATCTATTCAGAAGTTAATACCAGTTATCACGAGCATCATCACGAAAATGATGATAATGATATGATTACTATTATACATGACTTGCAGGGTTCGACATTTTATGGAGAAACATCACGTCCTTAGAGAATGACAGACAGAAAGTGTTTAGTTAGGTACTTGAAGAAGCTAAAGAAATATCGTTTGATGGTGTTGGCTTGTCGACTTTGAACTTTGTTGTCAAGCTACTCTACATTAAAGTAAGTAATGTAATTGCCGATAAAAGCATTGATATGATGTTAGAGTTTCTAAAGATCTTATTCTAGCTCTCTTGTGATTTTTTAGGTAATCCTTCTTTACTTCGATGTTCTAGTCGAGTAACATAACTTTCAGTCAAACTTAAATATTTTCATTTTTTTATGACTCTCACCCTATATGAATCTTAATTTTATCCCGAGGCTAGTTCTAACTCTGTTTGGGAAAATGCTATGGTTGAGGAATTGCAAGCTCTTAGGATTTGGTTTATCTTTCACTAAACAAGTATTCTATTGGACGTAATGGATCTATAAAATAAAGACTAAGATATATGAGTTCATTGAATGGTATAAAGCCCGCCTCGTTACAAAAAGCTTTTCTCAAGAATATGGAATTAACTATATAATGAAATTTGCTCATACTGCTCACCTCACTCTAGTTTGGAGCTTATATATCGTTGTCGCCTCTCGTCAAGGGACACTCTTTCAAATGGATGTGAATAATGAATTTTTTAATGGTGATATCAATGAAGAAGTTTACATGAAACCTCAATTTGGTTACTCTCATCCACCTCACAAGGTGTATAAACTTCATCAAGCGTTATATGCATTGAACAAGCTCCTCGTGACTGGTTTGAAAAGCTCAGCACCATAGTTCACCAACTTGGGTTTACATCCAGCTCTTATGATTCAGCCTTATTTCTTTGAGATATTGTCTTTTACGTGGATGATATGATAATCATTGGGGATGATGTGGCTAGTATCTCTGCTCTCAAGATGTCTCTCCATCAATATTTTGAGATGAAAGATCTTAGTAACCTCATTTAACTTCTTGGTCTTATAATACTCTCTGATAAGACTGATTATTATCTTTCTCATGCTAAATATACTTATGATCTCCTTACTCAGGCTAGCTAGACTGACAAGATCACATCTACTCCTCTTAATCCTAAGCTTATAATGATAGATGATATATTTATCTCTGATGTTAGTCTCTACCAACAGTTAGTTGAAAACTTAGTATGCTTGACAGTTACCTAGTATGATATTACATATGTTGTTCATGTTATTAGTCAATTTATGTATACGCCTCGCTCTGCTCACTTTGAAGTTTTCATTCATCTACTCCACTACATCAAAGACATTTTGTTTCATAGCCTCCATTTTTCAGCTCTATTTTCACTTGAGCTTTGTGCTATCTGATGCTTGTTGGGCGGATAACCTTATTGATCGATGCTATATGATTAGTCTATGTATTTTTTTATGTGATTCACTCATTTATTGGAGTAGTAAGAAGTAATTTATTATTTACCATTCCAATACTAAATATGAATATCGTGCTATTACTGACGCTTCATAAGAAGTCATTTGGCTCATTGGTGATATGACACATTCTACTACCCATCTCTACTATGATAATAAAAGTTCCATTTATATCGCTAACAATAATGTCTACCATGAGAGCACAAATATAATTAAACCGATTGTCATTTTGTTCATCAATACATCAGTCAAGGCAATGTTCAACATCATGAAATATCCTTTGAAGACCAATCTGATGATCTTTTTACCAAACCTTAACTTTCAGGGAGTTGGTTTCGAAACTCCAGCTTTTTTCCCTACCGCCAGCTTGAGTTTAAGGGGGAGGAGTGTTAAGGAAAGAATTCCATATATTACGGACACGGTCAAAATGTAATCTCTAGTTTAGTTGTTCCAAATCCCCTAGATTATGATCCTAGAATTTCCTATATTTTCATTATTCTTTCCTTATTTACGTTACTACTCTGCCTGTATAATAGCCATTATAGTGTACATATAATTCAAGATTAAATACAAATCTCTAAAGGATAGCTTAGTTTACTTGACTCTTACAGTGGAAGTAAGACGCCACAACAAATGTGTAATAAGATATGTTTAAATTTGGGATTTGGATTGGCGGCCCTTGAAAGAGGAAATCTATGACGATCTTCTATTGGGATAGTCTTTTTTCATGATGCCCAAGTCCAACTTTATGACAATTTCTATAATTCTGTATTGAACAAGTCAATAACTGATGGCTAGACAACTTATAATAACCCTTGACTTATGAGAAAATGAGGTAGAAGTACTCTAACGAAATTGAGGAGTATGAAGGACGGTGTCTGCATAATTGTCTTGATAGCAGAGTGGCGAGTTTTTTCAGAGATAAGCCTATCAATTGCTGAATCCAGAGTGAGTAGTGGGTTTTGAAGAAGTCAGGAAGATCGAGTGGGCTCAAATTTTTTTGTCTATGGCTATGAAGATCTGTATCAGCCTTTGTCAATCTTCGAAGTCTCTTTGTTTCTGTATTTTCCAAAACTTAGGAGCTATTTCAATAATTTTCAAATTTGGGTTTTATTTTTATAATTTTTAGAATTTCGGTGCTATTTTTGCAAAGTCTAAAAAAATTATGCTACTTTTGCAAGTTTGGCTCCTATGTTATTTTGCAAAATTTGCTTTTTAAGATCTAATTTTTACAAACAATGGATTATTTGATTTCTTCATACAATTTTCTATAACAATGGAGAAATATGAAATTTTCCAGCCTATTCAAATCACTTAAGATGGACACAATTTATGTGTTGTAGGCACAAGCTATGTATGGTTTTCTCAAGGGTCGCAAATTTTGACAGTATGTCACTAGTAATATTAAAAAACATAGTTAATACAAAGATGAAAGTGAGAAAAACTTTATTGATCTCCTTGAAGTTTAGATAGGGAGAATCAAAAAATCATTAATTGGTTTCGAAAGTCATCGATATCTAATATCAGCCTTCAATTGTGTGAGTTCCATTTTTATCGGTATGTGTCCGTGACAAAACAAGTTCAATTGAGTTGTAATCTTTCATGAAGATCTTTGTGCAATTGGACTGGTTTCTGGCTGCTGTACATCAGACATGCGTTCGTGGTGCGTTCGTTGCAGTGTTTGAACGATTGGCGTTAGTGCTGCGTTCGTTTTTGGGTTCGAACGTGTAGCGTTAGTGGTACGTTTTTTATTGGGTTCGAACGGGAGCATTCCAGAGAGCAAACGTTCGAGTCACGTTCTTGGTGGGTTCGAACGAGATCATTCCAGAGAGCATTCGTTCGTTGTGCGTTCGATGGCCGTTCGAACGAGTCTTTCCAGTGGGCACGCGTCCGTGAAGCGTTCGATAAACCGTTCGAACGCCAGTCGTATCTGAATGCGTTTTTGGCCTGCAAAACCCTAGTTTTTCACCCTACCTATAAATATAACCCTTAGCCGCCATTCTCATTAGTTGAAGCATATTTCTCTTGAGCCAAATACTCTCAAAGCTTTCAACTCTCTTTGATTTCACCTTGAAGACTCTTTGAATCTCATGTCTTCTATTTGTTTGGTGAAATCAAATCTTTGTTAAACCTTCAACACAACTTAACCCAAATTCCCTAATCCTTTAGAGTTCTTTAGGAGGAAGTTTGGTAGTCGGAGTTCCGACGTCATTGGTGATATAATCTACTCAGAGACTTCAGAGGTTCTGAAGAAAACCGTGGGTCGCGAGCTTGAGGAGTTGCCTTGAGTTATTGCAGTATTGAGGTACTTGAGTCGGTGGAGTTGCCACCATAGGTCTTGACCATCGCTGTAACTTTTTCTCTATATAGTGGATTCGGGTGGTAGCCTATACCCGGAGTGGTTTTTTACTCAGAAGAGTTTTCCACTTCGTCACCAAAATTATTGTGTTGGATTTTGTGTGATTTGTTTATTTTCTGCAATTTATATTTCGCTTTAAATTAATATTGTGGATTTTATTATTGTTGGTTGATTTGGTAATTGCCTGTTTCTATTCCATAGTAGCAGTAACAGGACTTGTCCTGCTTATTATTTGTAATTCCGCATAGGGTCAGAACCTTGTGTAAAATCGAATTTTCAAATTGGTAGGCCCCACAAATTTTTTTTAAATGCAGTCAGTTTACCAACCGAATGAAGTTCGGTCAGTATAGTTTACCGACCGAATTATAATTCGGTAATTCGATTGGTAAAACTTATTTAATTTTGTATTCGATCGATAATTTTACCGATCGAAATATAGTCGGTGGGTAATTCGGTTGGTAAGTTACCTACCGACGCTATTTCGATCAGTAATTTATCACCGATGAATCAAATATCGACCGAAGA